>SJYC01144456.1:0-39612 GCA_006408675.1 Madoqua kirkii | reverse complement strand
GTGCACCTACCAACATGGGGAGTTCCTCTTTCAGTATCCTATCATTTTGCCTTTTCATACTGTTCATGGGGTTCTCAAGGCAAGAATACTGAAGTGGTTCGTCATTCCCTTCTCCAATGGGCCACATTCTGTCCGAACTCTCCACCTTGACCTTACGTCTTGAGTGGTCCCACAGGGCATGGCTTAGTTTCATTGAGTTAGACAAGGCTGTGGTCCATGTTGACTAGTTTTCTGTGATTATGGTTTGTATGTCTGCCCTCTGATGTCTCTTGCAACACCTATCGCCTACTTGGGTTTTACTTACCTCACAGCTGCTCCAGCAAAGCACAGCTGCTGCTCCTTATCATGGATGAGGGGTATCTCCTCACAGCTGTCCCTCTTGACCTTGAACATGGAGTATCTCCTCCTGGCCTCCTGCACCTGTGTAGCCACCGCTCCTTGGATGTGAGCCTGCTCCTTTTGGCTGCCACCCTGACCTCAGGTATGGGGTAGCTCCTCTCAACCGCCGCCCCTGACTTTGCACGTGAGTAACTCCTCTTGGCCGCTCCTGTGCTGTCACAGCCTGGCAGTCTCAGCAGCCTCCTCTGACCTTGGGCAAGGGGTAGCTCCTTTCAGCCACCCTTCTGCCACGTAGTCCATTGCAGCTGACATGCTTCTGCCACATGGTCCATCTTAAAATCTCATAACTTTTGAAAAAAAAATGCAAATAGTGGAAATTCATTAAGAGAGGAAAGTGATGATAAAAGTACTATATGCATTCACAAATTTATAGAATAAAGTACATATTGACTTGCGACATATATAAAGAATATAAGTCATCTGAAAATATTGATGCCTTCACTCTAGTTCTTTACAATATGAAATAATGAAAAGTAGGTATTTTTGGCACAAGCCAGAGAAAGATTTATGTGTTCAAAGGCATTTGTAAAGAATGATGTGTATCACTACTCCCTCTTTCAGAAGTGAATAAATTAATCATTCTACCTACTTGAAGAGCTGCAGACAAGTAGTCCTTTGCTCTCAACTCTCTTACAGAATTTTGTGATGATAAATCTCATTCCCAGGTAAGACTCTCCTACACTTGGGTATAAATCATAGCTACATGTGGTAGTTGGACAGATGGAAGGGACATGCTCACCTCAGTTTAATCACTCAGTCCTGTCTTTGTGGCCCCATGGATGGCAGCATGTAAAGCCACCCTGTCCACACCAACTCCTGGAACCCACTCAAACTCATGTCCATGAGCCGGTGATGCCATTCAGCCATCTCAACCTCTGTCATCCCCCTCTCCTCCTGCCTTAAATCTTTCCCAGCATCAGGGTCTTTTCCAATGAGTCAGTTTTTCACACAAGATGGCCAAAATACTGGAGCTTCAGCTTCAGCATCAGTCCTTCCAATGAATAGTCAGAACTGATTTCCTTTAGGATGGACTGGTGGGATCTCCTTTCAGTCCAAAGGACTCTCAGGAATCTTCTCCAACACTACAGTTCAACAGCACCAATTCTTTGGTGCTCAGCTTTCTTTATATTTCAACTGTCACATCATATATGACTACTGAAAAACCGTAGCTTTGACTAGACAGACTTTTGTTGGCAAAGTGATATCTCTGCTTTTAAATGTTCTGGCTAGGTTTGTCAAAGCTTTTCTTCCAAGGAGCTAGTGTCTTTTAATTTCATGGCTGTAGCCACTATCTGCAGTGATTTTGGAGACCAAAAAATAAAGTCTCTGACTGTTTCTATTGCTTCCCCATTTATTTACCATCAAGTGATGGGACCAGATGCCATGATCTTCATTTTTTGAATATTGAGTTTTAAACCAGTTCTTTCACTCTCCTCTTTCACTTTCATCAAGAGGCTGTTTAGTTCCTCTTCACTTTCTGCCATAAGGGCACTGTCATCTGCATATCTGAGGTTATTGACATTTCTCCTGGCAATCTTGATTCCAGCTTATGCTTCTTCCAGCCCAGCATTTTGCATGTCATACTCTACATATATGTTAGATGAGTAGGGTGAAAATATACAGCTTTGATGAACTCCTTTCCCAATTTGGAACCAGTCCATTTTTCCATACCAGTTCTAACTGTTACTTCTTTACTTGCATACAGATTTCTCAGGAGGCAGGTCAAGTGGTCTGGTATTTCCATCTCCTTAATAATTTCCACAATTTGTTGTGATCCACACAGTCAAAAGCTTTGGCATAGTCAATAAAGCAGAGGCAGATGTTTTTTCTGGAACTCTCTTGCTTTTGCTACGATCCAATGGATGTTGTCAATTTGATCTCTAATTCCTCTGCCTTTTCTAAATCCAGCTTGAACAACTGGAAATTCTCAATTCACATTCTGTTGAAGTCTCGCTTGGAGAATTTTCAGCTATAGAATACTCAGTCTCAGAGCTCCTCAAAGGTTATGCTTTGTCTTGCACTGAAGCTATATCACGTTACTCCTTTTTGTATGTGTGAATAATTCATTCTTTTTCTATTTCTTTCCATGGGTTGCTCTCAAGAGCAACATCTAATGAATTCTTCAATCTCGAATCTATTTGGGAGTTTGAATTCTGGGGAACACAATCTATAAAAAATCAATACATTAAGGTATTTGTACATTTTGAGATATTTGGATTTAATTTAAGATAGTATCAGGAATTACATGTAAGAGATAGCAAAAAGAAAGCAGTATTTTAGGGAGTCTGTTTTATGAATGTGATCATAGCATTAACTTATGGAAAAAAATAGCTTTTAAAATTTGAAGTTAAGTCAGAATCAGTTAAAGTGATTTGAGCAGATAGTGTGATGGTTAATTTTATGTGTGAATGTGCCTAGCTTAAGAAATGCCCAGATAGATAGTAGAAGATTATTTCTATTTACACCTGTAAGAGTATTTCCAGAACAGAATTAGTAGCACTTAGCAATTTAATTTGGTAGACTGAGAAAAGAAGATTGCCTTCACTAGGTAGGTGAATTGACATCATCCAGTCACCTGAGGGTGTAAATAAAATAGCTGAAGAAGGCCATATGTTCTCTCTTTATTTGAGCTGAGATGCTCATCTTCTCCTGCCCTCAGACATCAGCTCTTCTGATTCTCAGGCCTTCAAAATTTTGAATTAAATTATGCCACTAGCTTTCCTGTTCTTTAGTTTGTAGAGAGTAGATATTGAGACATGTCAACTTTGATAGCTGTGTGAGTCAAATTCTATAATCAATATCTTCTTATATATATCTATATAAATCTCATGCCATCTGTTCCTCTGGAAAACCCTAATACATGTGGAAAGATAAATAAAAGCTTAGTTTTGATGTACTAGCTGTGTAAAAGAATGAGAAATCTTTAATATTATTCAAGGTCTGTCTGAAGACCTGCTGCTATATACATCACACACAAGTACACAGCTGGACAAAGGAAGGCAAACCACTTCAGTATTCATGCCTTGAGAACCCCATAAACAGTATGAAAGGCAAAAAATATAGGGCACTGAAAGATGAACTCTTGAGGTCAGTAGGTGCTCAATATGTTTCTGGAGATCAGTGGAGAAGTAACACCAGAAAGAATGAAGAGATGAAAGTAAAGTAAAACAATACCCAGTTGTGGATGGTACTGGTGACAGAAATAAAGTCCAATGCTATAAGAGCAATATTGCATAAGAATCTGGAATGTTAGGTCCATGAATCAAAGCAAATTGGAAATGGTCAAACGAGATGGCAAGAATGAACATCGACACTTTAGGAATCAGTGAAATAAAGTGGACTGGAATGGGTGAATTTCATTCACATGACCATTATATCTACTACTATGGGCAAGAATCCTTTAGAAGAAATGAAGTAGTCATGATAGTCAACAAAAGAGCACAAAATGAAGTACTTGGATGCAATCTCAAAATAGACAGAATGATCTCTGTTCATTTCCAAAGCAAGGTATTCGATATGCCAGTAATCCAAGTTTATGCCACAACCTGTAACGCTGAAGAAGTTGAAGTGGAACGGTTCTATGAAGACCTACAAGACCTTTTAGAACTAACACTCAAAAAAAGATGTCTGTTTCATTATAGGGGACCGGAATGTAAAAGTAGGAAGTCAAGAAACACCTGGAGTAACAGGCAAATTTTGCCTTAGAATACAGAATGAAGCAAGGCAAAGGCTAATAGAGTTTTGCCAAGAGCACGCAAAGGTCATAGCAAACATCTTCTTGCAACAACACAAGAGAAGATTCTACACATGGACATCACCAGATGGTCAATACCAAAATACTACTGATAATATTATTTGCAGCAAAAGATGGAGAAGCTCTAAACAGTCAGCAAAAATAAGACTGGGAGCTGACTGTGGCACAGACCATGAAATCCTTATTGCCAAATTCAGACTTAAATTGAAGAAAGTAAGCTAAACCTCTAGACTATTCAGGTATGACCTAAATCAAATCCGTTATGATTATACAGTGGAAGTGAGAAATAGATTTAAAGGACTAGATATGATAGACAGAGTGGCTGCAGAAGCATGGATGGCGGTTCATGACATTGTACAGGGGACAGGGATCAAGAACATTGCCAAGGAAAAGAAATGCAGTTCTACTTCTAGTTTTTAAAGGAATATTCACACTGTTTCTATAGTGGCTGTATTAGTTTGCATCCCCACCAACAGTATAAGAGGGTTGCATTTTCTCCACAGCCTCTCCAGGATTTACTGCTTGTAGACTTTTGGATAGCAGCCATTCTGACTGGCATGAAATGGTGCCTCACTGTGGGTTTGATTTGTATTTCTCTAATAATGAGTGATGTTGAGCATCTTTTCATGTTTTTGTTAGCCATCTGTATGTCTTCTTTGGAGAAATGTCTGCTTAGTTCTTTGGCCCACTTTTTAACTGGGTCATTTATTTTTCTGGAATTGAGCTGCAGGAGTTGCTTGTATGTTTCTGAGATTAGTTATTTGTCAGTTGCTTCATTTGCTATTATTTTCTCCCATTCCAAATGCTGTCTTTTCACCTTGCTTATACTTCCCTTTGTTGTGCAGAAGCTTTTAATTAAGTCTCATTTGTTTATTTTTGCTTTCATTTCCAGTATTCTGGGAGGCGTGTCATAGAGGATCTTCCTGTGATTTCTGTTTAAGAGTGTTTTGCCTATGTTCTCTTTTAAGAGTTTTATAGTTTCTGGTCTTACATTTAGATCTTTAATCCATTTTGAGTTTATTTTTGTGTATGGTGTTAGAAAGTGTTCTAGTTTCATTCTTTTACAAGTAGTTGATCAGTTTTCTCAGCACTAATTGTTAAAGAGATTGTCTTTTTTCCATTGTATATTCTTGCTTCCTTTGTCAAAGATAAGGTGCCCATAGGTGTGTGGATTTATCTCTGGGCTTTCTATTTTGTTCCATTGATCTATATTTCTGTCTTTGTGCCAGTACCATACTGTCTTGCAATCCCACTACTGGGCATACACACCAAGAAAACCAGAATTGAAAGAGACACGTGTACCCCAATATTCATCGCAGCACTGTTTATAATAGCCAGGACATGGAACTAACCTAGATGTCTATCAGCAGATGAATGGATAAGAAAGCTGTGGTACATATACACAATGGAGTATTACTCAGCCATTAAAAAAATACATTTGAATCAGTTCTAATGAGGTGGATGAAACTGGAGCCGATTATACAGAGTGAAGTAAGCCAGACAGAAAAACACTAATACAGTATACTAATGCATATATGTGGAATTTAGAAAGATGGTAATGATAACCCTGTATGCGAGACAGCAAAAGAGACATGCATGTATAGAACAGTCTTTTGAACTCTGTGGGAGAGGGAAAGGGTGGAATGATTTGGGAGAATGGCATTGAAACATGTATAAAATTATATAAGAAATAAATTGCTAGTCCAGGTTCAATGCAGGATACAGGATGCTTGGGGCTGGTGCACTGGGATGACCCAGAGGTATGGTACGGAGAGGGAGGTAGGATGGGGGTTCAGGATGGAGAACACGTGTACACCCATGGCAGATTTGTGTTGATGTACAGCAAAATCAATGTGGTGTAAAGTAATTAGCCTCTAATTAAAATAAATAAATTTACATTTAAAAAAATAAAAATAAAGAAAAAAAACTTTATGGATTATAATGGAAATAAAATTTTGAATAGCATTAAAAAAGAAAAGAAATAAAAAAAGGAAAGAAATGAATAAAGTAAAAATGGTTGCCTGAGAATGACTTAAAAATAGGTGAGAATGGAAGAAAAGAGAAAGGAAAAGGAGAAAAGGAAAGATATACCCATTTGAATGCAGGGTCCCAAAGAACAGCAAGGAGAGAGAAGAAAGCCTTCCTCCGTGATCAATGCAAAGAAATAGAGGAAAACAATAGAATGGGAAAGACTAGAGATCTCTTCAAGAAAATTAGCATTACCAAGGGAACATTTCATGCAAAGATGGCCCCAATAAAAAACAGAAAAGGAATGGACCTAACAGAAGCAGAAGATATTAAGAAAAGGTGGCAAGAATATACAGAAAAAAACTATATAAAAAAGATCTTCATAACCCAGATAGTTACAATATTATGAGCACTCACATATGGCCAGACATCCTGGAATGTGAAGTAAAGTGGGTCTTAGGAAGCATCACTATGAACAAAGCTAGTGGAGGTGAAGGAACTCTAGTTGAGCTATTTCAAATCCTAAAAGATGATGCTGTGAAAGTGCTACACTCAGTTCAGTTCAGTTCAGTCTCTCAGTCATATCAAACTCTTTGTAACTCCATGGACTACAGCACTCCAAGTCTCCCTGTCCATCACTGACTCCTGGAGCTTACTGAAACTCATGTCAAATGCCAGAAAATTTGGAAAGATCAGCAGTGACCACAGGACAGGGAAACGCCAGTTTTCATTACAATCCCTAGGAAAGGCAATGCCAAAGTATGCTCAAATTACTTCACAATTGCTCTCATTTCACACACTAGTAAAGTGATGCTCAAAATATCCAAGCCAGGCTTCAACAATACATGAACCGTGGACTTCCAGATGTATAAGCTGTATTTAGAAAAGACAGAGGAACCAGAGATCAAATTGCCAACATCCATTGGATCAAAAACGTGAGAGAGTTCTAGAAAACGTGAGAGAGTTCTGCTTTGTTGACAATGTCAAAGCCTTTGCCTGTGTTGACCAAAACAAACTCTGGAAATTTCTTAAATAAATGGGACTACCAGCCCACCTGACCTGCCTCCTGAGAAAACTGTATGCAGATCAGGAAGCAACATTTAGAAATGGACATGGAACAACAGACTGGTTCCAAATAGGGAAAGGAGTATGTCAAGGTTGTATATTGTTACCTTTGCTTATTTACCTTATATGCAGAGTACATCATGAGAAATGTTGGGCTGGATGAAACACAAGCTGGAATCAAGATTGCCAGAAGAACTATCAATAACCTCAGATATGCAGATAACACCACCTATATGGCAGAAAACAAAGAAGAACTAAAAAGAACTTCTTGATGAAATTGAAAGAGGAGAGTAAAAATGTTGGCTTAAAACTCAACATTTAGAAAACTAAGATTATGGCATCTGGTTCTATTACTTCATGCAAATAGATAGGAATACTAAAAACAGTGACATACTTTATTTTTTGGTCTCCACAATCACTGCAAATGGTGACTGCAGCCATGAAATTAAAAGATGCTTGCTCCTTGAAAGGGAATTTATGATCAACCTAGACAGCATATTGAAAATCAGAGACATTATTTTGCCAGCAAGGTCGGTCTAGTCAAAACTATGTTTTTTCCAGTGGTCATGTACGGATGTGAGAGTTGGACTGAGAAGAACGCTGAGCACTGAAGAACTGATGCTTTTGAACTGTGGTGTTGGAGAAGACTCTTGAGAGTCCCTTGGCCTGCAAGGAGATACAACCAGTTCATTCTGAAGGAGATCAGCTGTGAGATTTCTGTGGAAGGAATGATGCTGAAGCTGAAACTCCAGTACTTTGTCAATTCATGTGAAGAGTTGAGTGATTGGAAAGACTCTGATGGTGGGAGGGATTGGGGGCAGGAGGAAAAGGGGCTAGACAGAGGGTGAGATGGCTAGATGGAATCACTGATTCGATGGACATGAATCTGAGTGAACTCCGGGAGTTGGTGATGGAGGGAGGCCTGGCATACTGCGATTCATGGGGTCACAAAGTGTTGGACACGACTGAGTGACTAAACTGAACTGAAGAGAGCTTCCAGGTAAGGGGGAGAATTTGTCCCTTTTCAGATGAGTTTTCCAGCATAGCTTGTCAAGAGATACATAATAGTGTTGTTAAAAAGGATTTTTATTATTTTGCTCCTGATATACATAATATTAAATGTTATATATTTTATATTTATACTCTATATAATATTTATTGCTGCATTATTACCAAATTCAGACTTATTTTTAAGAAAGTAGGGAAAACTGCTAGACCATTCGGGTATGACCTAAATCAAATCCCTTATGATTATAAACTCGAAGTGAGAAATAGATTTAAGGGCCCAGATCAGATAGATAGAGTGCCTGATGAACTATGGAATGAAGTTCGTGACATTGTATAGGAGATAAGGATCAAGACCATCCCCATGGAAAAGAAATTCAAAGAAAGCAAAATGGCTGTTTGGGGAGGTCTTACAAACAGCTGTGAAAAGAAGAGAGGCGAAAAGGAAGGGAGAAAGGGAAAGATATAAGCATCTGAATGCAGAGTTCCAAAGAATAACAAGAAAAGATAAGAAAGCCTTCTTCAGTGATCAATGCAAATAAATAGAGGAAAAGAACAGAATGGGAAAGACTAGTGATCTCTTCAAAAAAAAAATAGGGATACCAAAGGAACATTTTATGCGAAGGTGGGCTTGATAAAGGACAGAAATGGTATGGACCTAACAGAAGAAGAAGATATTAAGAAGAGGTGGCAAGAATACACAGAAGAACTGTACAAAAAAGATCTTCACGATCCAAATAATCATGATAATGTGATCACTCATCCAGAGCCAGATATACTGGAATGTGAAGTCAAATGGAACTTAGAAAGCATCACTACGAACAAAGCTAGTGGAAGTGATGGAATTCCACTTGAGCTGTTTCAAATGCCGAAAGATGATGCTGTGAAAGTGCTGCACTCAATATGCCAGCAAATTTGGAAAACTCAGCAGTGGCCACAGGACTGGAAAAGGTGTTTTCATTTCAATCCCAAAGAAATGCAATGCCAAAGAATGCTCAAACTACCACACAATTGCACTCATCTCACATGCTAGTAAAGTAATCCTCAAAATTCTCCAAGCCAGGCTTCAGTAATATGTGAAATGTGAATTCCCTGATGTTCAAGCTGGTTTTAGAAAAGGCAGACGAACCAGAGATCAAATTACCAACATCTGCTGGATCATGGAAAAAGCAAGAGAGTTCCAGAAAAACATCCATTACTGCTTTATTGACTATGCCAAAGCCTTTGACTGTGTGGATCACAATAAACTGTGGTAAATTCTGAAAGAGATGGGAAAACCAGAACACCTGCCTTGCCTCTTTAGAAATCTGTATGCAGGTCAGGAAGCAACACTTAGAACTGGACATGGAACAATAGACTGGTTCCAAATAGGAAAAGGAGTACATCAAGGCTGCATATTTAACTTACATGCGGAGTACATCATGAGAAACGCTGGACTGGAAGAAACACGAGCTTGAATCAAGATTGCCGGGAGAAATATCAATAACATCAGATATGCAGGTGACACCACCCTTATGGCAGAAAGTAAAGAGGAACTAAAAATTCTCTTGATGAAAGTGAAAGAGGAGAGTGAAAAAGTTGGCTTAAAGCTCAACATTCAGACAATGAAGATCATGGCATCCGGTCCCATCACTTCATGGGAAATACATGGGGAAACAGTGGAAACAGTATCAGACTTTATTTATTTATTTATTTATTTTGGCCTCCAAAATCACTGCAGATGGTGACTGCAGCCATGAAATTAAAAGACGCTTACTCCTTGGAATAAAAGTTATGACCAACCTAGATAGTATATTCAAAAGCAGAGACATTAGTTTTCCAACTAAGGTCCATCTAGTTCAGGCTATAGTTTTTCCAGTGGTCATATGGGAGTTGGACTGTGAAGAAGGCTGAGCACTGAAGAACTGATGCTTTTGAACAGTGGTACTGGAGAAGACTCTTGAGAGTCCCTTGGACTGCAGGGAGATCCAACCATTCCATTCTGAAGGAGATCAACCCTGGGATTTCTTTGGAAGGAATGATGCTAAAACTTAAACTCCAGTAAGTTGGCCACCTCATGCGAAGAGTGACTTATTGGAAAACACTCTGTTGCTGAGAGGGACTGGGGGTAGGAGGAGAAGGGGACTTCTGAGAATGAGATGGCTGGATGGCATTACAGACTCGATGGACGTGAATTTGAGTTAATTCTGGGAGATGGTGATGAACAGGGAGGCTTGGCGTGCTGCGAATCATGGAGTTGCAAAGAGTCGGACACGACTGAGTGACTGAACTGAACTGAACCTATGATTGGTGAGGCTGATTATCTTTCTATGTGCCTGTTGATCTGTTTACCACCTGTATGTCTTCTGTGGAAAAATGTCTTTCCCACTGAAAAACTTTCAAGTTATTAATTTTTTTGATGTTTAATACTTGTTTTTATTCACATAATAATTCTCTGACTTTTCCTGTGAGCCTTTCAGAATAAATGAGGCTGTGAAATTTCTTGGCTAAAATTAAACTATTTGTTTAGCATTTAATTAACATGCTTACAAATATACAGAACTTTGCAAAATTATGATCTCTTATCTATATATGTTCATATCCCTTTAACGTAGATTTGATTCTTACAGAGAAGTAGTGTATTAATTTATTCACTTTATAATTCTGTCATCAGATGTTTTCATTTCCTTTATTTTTACTGCACTGATACTGTAATAACTGTAAACTTCCATTTCTTTTTACCTTTCATACAATATCTACATCTACTTTTAATTAATTTGGTCTTAATATCCTCTTGTATTTATCAGGAACATTGATTAATTATTGTTCATGGTCTTGTTAGCCATTTTAAGGACTTTGGCTTTTAGTCATTGCTCATTTTTTAACACCCCCCCCTTTTTTTTTAATCGTATGAGTTCTTTATATAATTTGAGCATTAATCCTTAACAGGTAAATCATTTGAAAATATCTTCTTCTCTCCAGTAGGCAACATTTCTATTTATTATTTTTTTCTTTCAGTGTGCAAAAAAACTTTAGTTTTATTCAGTCCCATTTGTTTATTCTTTCTTTTGTTTCCATGTCTGAGGATACTTATCCAACCCCAAACTTTTAAATCAAACTTCAAAGATCTTGCCTATGTTTTCTCCTAGAAATGTTATCCTTTGAGTTCTTTGGCTTTAGTACTGCAAAAATTTGAGTTTATGTCTGTATATGGTGTTGAAAAGTAGTTCAGCATGTAGCTATGTTATAATTTTTAACAAGAGTGTCTTTTTCCAATTGCATAATCTTGCCTCCTTTGCTGTAGAATAATTGTCCACATCTGTGTGGGTTTATTACTGGATTTCCTTTTTTCTATTGATTTATGTGTGTGTCTGTGTGTGCTAGTAGAACTATTTTGGTTGCAGTAGCTTTGTAGTGTAGTTTAAAACCAGGCAGTGTGATATTTCCATCTTTGTTTTTCTTTCTCAATACTACTTTGGCTACTCAGAGTCTATTGTGTTTCCATACAAATTTTAAAATTATTTTAGTTCTGTAAAAATAATGCCATTGTGATATTTTGATAGGGAATATATTGAATCTGTACATTTCCAGTATATGAATAATACTTTGACATTAGTTTGTTCAATCAGTGAACACAGTATTTCCATTTTTTTGTGTCATCTTAAATTTCTTTCCTCAGTGCTATTTTTCAAACTGCAGGTATTTTAAATCCTTAGTTAGGTTTATTCCTAGATATTTTATTCCTTATAATGAAACCACTTTCTTAATTTTTCTTTCTGATAGGTTGTTACTATTGTACAGACACATAAGAGATTTATGTATATGAGTTTTTCATCCTGAAATTTTACTAAATTTTTGAATGCCTTCTATTAGAATTTACATGCTATCTTTCAGATTTTCTATTTATATTTATTACCATTTCTACACAACAACTATTTAACTTCTTCTTTTGCAATTTAGAGTCATTTTATTTTTCTTTCTTGTTTGATTGGTGTGTCTAGGACTCTCAAAATTATACTGAGTAGAAGTGGTGAGAATGAGCATGAGATGTGTATAAGAGACAGGACTCTGATGGTGGGAGGGATTGGGGGCAGGAGGAAAAGGGGCTAGACAGAGGGTGAGATGGCTAGATGGAATCACTGATTCGATGGACATGAATCTGAGTGAACTCCGGGAGTTGGTGATGGAGGGAGGCCTGGCATACTGCGATTCATGGGGTCACAAAGTGTTGGACACGACTGAGTGACTAAACTGAACTGAAGAGAGCTTCCAGGTAAGGGGGAGAATTTGTCCCTTTTCAGATGAGTTTTCCAGCATAGCTTGTCAAGAGATACATAATAGTGTTGTTAAAAAGGATTTTTATTATTTTGCTTTTTAATCAAAAAGTGTTGAGGCTGCACTAAGATGGTGGAGGAATAGGACAGGGAGACAACTTTCTCCCCCACAAATTCATCAAAAGAACATTTGAGCACTGAGCAAATTCCACAGAAAAAACTCCTGAATACTGGCAGAAGACATCAGGCACCCAGAAAAGGAGCCCATTGTCTTCTAAAGGAGGTAAGACAAAATATAAAAGATAAAAAGGGAGACAAAAGAGGTAGGGCTGGAGATCCATCCCAGGAAGAGAATCTCTTTTTTAAAAGAGAGAAGTTTCCAAACACCAGGAAACACTCCCTTTGGCAGATCTGTGGCCAGTCTTGAAATCTCAGAGGACAAAATAATCAGGAGGAAAAATAAATAAATAATCAAACACCACAGATTACGTGCCCAACAGCAACTCTCAGCGGAGCAACAGCCCAGACAGCCCAGACACTCTCATCCCCCACTAGCAAGAAGGGGAGGGACAGAGAGGAATGAGCAGCATTGCTTAGGATAAGGATCTGCCTGAATGCCCTGAGGGCAATATGAGGAAACTAGCTTGAGATAGCAACCCAGACTGTGGGATAGTTATCCTGAGATCCCTGGAAAAGCCCTACCCACCGCCAGGCATGCTCACAGAACAAAGGACTGAGCAGAGTCAGCCAGCTGTGGACTGGACCATTTCACCCCCTCTCCCCTCGTCCCCCACCGGAGGCAGGGAGGAAGGAGCAGCCAGAGATAGCAAGGGGCAATCACTGCCCCAGAGAGGCATCCTATACCAAACTGCAAGCAGACTTCATTGCTAATCAAGACTTCTTGGGATTCTGGACCATCGATAACCTTCAGGAGGGTCGTAGCCAGAGATAAGCTTCTCAGAAGAGAGAAGGCATGGCCGATGTACACCTAGAAAACTGAGCAGCTGGGATGGGGGAGGGGATAAGTCTTAGCCTTCAAATGAGAGTGACTACACGTGCCAAGACCTGGTCACCTGAGCTGCTCAGACCTGGGACTAGCACAAAACGCAGGCCCAACCAAGTCTGTGCCTTTGTGGAGTGCCTGAGAACCTGAACCTGAGCAGCTTAGACCTGGGAAATGCATGCATACCAGGGCCCATAATAGACAGTTCCTGGAAAAGCAACCTAGAGTCTGAGCAGTGTAGACTGGGAAAGCACACAAGGCGTGAAAGGGGGCAAAGCCAGTGAGGCTGAATCACTGTGAAAACATGCCAGTGATATTTGTTTACAATGTTCCTCCCTCCCCAAAGCATGACTGAACAAAAGAGCCTAAAAAAAAAAAAACAACAAAAAAAAGTGACCACCACTGTGTCCCTTGTATAAGGGAGGAAATTAGATACTGAGTTCAGATCAGTTCAGTCGCTCAGTCATGTCCGACTCTTTGAGACCCCATGAATCGTAGCATGGCAGGTCTTCCTGTCCATCACCAACTCCCAGAGTTCACTCAAACTCATGTCCATTGAGTTGGTGATGCCATCTAGCCATCTCTTCCTCGGTCATCCCCTTTTCCTCCTGCCCTAAATCCTTCCCACCATCAGAGTCTTTTCCAATCAGTCAATTCTTTGCATGAGTGGACAGAGTACTGGAGTTTCAGCTTGAGCATCATTCTTTCCAAAGAACACCCAAAGCTGAGCTCCTTTAGAATGGACGGGTTGATTCTCCTTGCAGTCCAAAGGACCCTCAAGAGTCCTCCAACACCATAGTTCAAAAGTATCAATCATTCAGTGCTCAGCATTCTTTACAGTCCAACTCTCACATCCATACATGACCACTGAAAAACCATAGCCTGACTAGACCGACCTTTGTTGGCAAAGTAATGTCTCTGCTTTTCAATATGCTATCTGAGTTGGTCATAACTTTCCTTCCAAGGAGTAAGTGTCTTTAATTTCATGGCTGCAATCACCATCTGCAGTATTTTTGGGTCTGATACTGTTTCCACTGTTTCCCCATCTATTTGACATGAAGTGATAGGGCAGGATACCATGATTTTTGTTTTCTGAATGTTGAGCTGTAAGCCAGCTTTTTCACTCTCCACTTCCAGTTTCATCAAGAGGCTTTTTAGTTCCTCTTCACTTTCTGCCATAACGGTGATCTCATCTGCATATCTGAGTTTAATGATATTTCTCCCAGCAATCTTCATTCCAGCTTGTGCTTCCTCCAGCCCAGCGTTTCTCATGATGTACTCTGCACTTAAGTTAAATAAGCAGAGTGACAATATATGGCTTGCCCTGTTCCTTTTCCAAATTGGAACCAGTCTGTTGCTTCCTGACCTGCATATAGGTTTCTCAAGAGGCAAGTCAGGTGTTCTGGTATTCCCATCTCTTTCAGAATTTCACACAGTTTATTGTGATCCACACAGTCAAAGGCTTGGCATAGTCAATCAAGCAGAAATAGATGTTTTTCTGAAACTCTCTTGCTTTTTTGATGATCCACCGGATGTTGGCAATTTGATCTCTGGTTCCTCTGCCTTTTCTAAAATCAGCTCAAACATCTGGAAGTTCATGGTTCATGTACTGCTGAAGCCTGGCTTAAAGAATTTTGAGTATTACTTGCTAGCATGTGAGATGAGTGCAATTGTGCAGTAGTTTGAGCATTCTTTGACACTGCCCTTCTTTGAAACAGAGAGAAAAACATTAAAAAAAAATTAAATGAAATAAGGACAACATCAGAGACCTCTGGGGCAATATTAAGCACACCAATATTCCAATCATAGGAGTAACAGGAGAAGAAGAAAAAAGAAAGACCATGAGAAAATATTTGAGGAGATAATAGTTGAAAATTTCCCTAAAATGGGGAAGGAAAAAAATCATCCAAGTCCAAGAAACTCAGAGATCCCAAACAGGATAAACCCAAGGTGAAACACCCCAAGATACATATTAATCAAATTAGCAAAGACCAAACACAAAGAACAAATATTAAAAGCAACAAGGGAAAACAACAAATAACACATAAGGGGATTCCCATAAGGATAACAGCTGATCTTCCAATAGAAACTTTTCAGGCCAGGAGGGAATGGCAAGACAGACTTAACGTGATGAAAGAAAATAACCTACAGCCCAGATTACTGTACCCAGCAAGGATCTCATTCACATATGAAGGAGAAATCAAAAGCTTTGCAGGCAAGCAAAAGCTGAGAGAATTCAGCACCACCAAATCAGCTCTCCAACAAATGCTAAAGAATATTCTCTAGACAGGAACCACAAAAAGGGCGCATAAACCCGAACCCAAAGCAATAAAGTAAATGGCAACGGGATCATACTTATCAATAATTACCTTAAATGTAAGTGGGTTGAATGCCCCAACCAAAAGACAAAGACTGACTGAATGGATACAAAAACAAGACGCCTATATATGTTGTCTACAAGAAACCCACCTCAAAACAGGGGACACATACAGACTGAAAGTGAGGGGGTAGAAAAAGATATTCCATGCAAATAGAGACCAAAAGAAAGCTGGAGTAGAAATACTCATATCAGATAAAGTAGACTTTAAAACAAATATTGTGAAAAGAGACAAAGAAGGAAACTACATACTGATAAAAGAATCAATCCAAGAAAAGATATAACAATCATACATATATATGCACCCAACTAGGATCACCACAATATATAAGACAAATGCTAACAGGTATAAAAAGGGAATTTAACAATAACACAGTAATAATGGGAGTCTTTAATATCTGGGTTGAATGCCCCAACCAAAAGACAAAGACTGACTGAATGGATACAAAAACAAGACGCCTATATATGTTGTCTACAAGAAACCCACCTCAAAACAGGGGACACATACAGACTGAAAGTGAGGGGGTAGAAAAAGATATTCCATGCAAATAGAGACCAAAAGAAAGCTGGAGTAGAAATACTCATATCAGATAAAGTAGACTTTAAAACAAATATTGTGAAAAGAGACAAAGAAGGAAACTACATACTGATAAAAGAATCAATCCAAGAAAAGATATAACAATCATACATATATATGCACCCAACTAGGATCACCACAATATATAAGACAAATGCTAACAGGTATAAAAAGGGAATTTAACAATAACACAGTAATAATGGGAGTCTTTAATATCCCACTCACACCTATGGATAGATCAACTAAATAAAAAATTAACAAGGAAACACAAACTTTAAATGATACGTTAGACCAGTTAGACCTAATTGATATCTATAGGACATTTCACCTCAAAACAATGAATTTCCCCTTTTTCTTAAGTGCACACGGAAACTTCTCCAGGATAGATCACATCCTTGGTAAATTCAAAAACATTGAAATCATTCCAAGCATCTTTTCTGGCCACAATGCAGTAAGATTAGATGTCAATTAGGGAGAAAAACTATAAAAAATCCCAACATGTGGAGACTGAACAGCACGCTGCTGAATAACCAATACACAGAATACATCAAAATATGCATAGAAATGAATGAAAATGAAAACACAACAATGCCAAACGTAAGGGACACTGTAAAAGCAGTACTAAGGGGAAGGTTCATAACAATACAGGCTTACCTCAAGCAACAGGAAAAAAGTAAAAAAAAAAAAATGACTCTACACCTAAAGCAACTTGAAAAGGAAAAAAAAAATGAACCTCAGTGTTAGTAGAAGGAAAGAAGTCTTAAAAATTAGAGCAGAAATAAATTCAAAGGAAAAAAAAAAAGAAACCATAGCAAAAATCAACAAAACCAAAAGTTAGTTCTTTGAGAAGATAAATAAAATTGACAAACTATTAGCCAGATTCATCAAGAAACAAAGGAAGAAAAATCAAATCAATAAAATTAGAAATGAACATGGAGAGATCACAAGAGACAACATAGAAATACAAAGGATCATAAGACTAGATGCAAATAAAATGGACAACTTGGAAGAAACGGAAAATTTCTTAGAAAAGTACAACTTTCCAAAATTGAACCAGGAAAAAATAGAAAATCTTAACAGTTTTATCACAAGCATGGAAATTGAAACTGTGATCAGATATCTTCCAAGAAAAACAAGCCCAGGACCAGACGGCCTCACAGTTGAATTCTATCAAAAATTTAAAGAAGAACTAACACCTATCCTACTCAACTCTTTCAGAAAATTGCAGAAGGAGGCAAACTTTCAAGCTTATTCTATGAGGCTACCATCACCTTAATACCAAAACCTGACAACGATGCCACAAAAAAAGAAAACTACAGGCCAATATCACTGATGAACATAGATGCAAAAATCCTTAACAAAATTTTAGCAAACAGAATCCAACAACACACTAAAAAGATCAGACATCATGACCAAGTGAGCTTTATCCTAGGGATACAAGGATTCTTCAATATCCACAAATCAATCAATGTAATACATCATATTAACAAATTGAAAAATAAAACCCACATGATTATCTCAATAGATGCAGAGAAAACCTTTGACAAAATTCAACATTAATTTGTGATAAAAACCCTCCAGAAAGCAGGAATAGAAGGAACAAACCTCAACATAATAAAAGCTATATGTGACAAACCCACAGCAAATATCCTCAAAGGTGAAAAACTGAAAGCATTTCCCCTAAAGTCAGGAACAAGACAAGGGTGCCCACTTTCACCACTACTTTTCAACATAGTTTTGGAAGTTTTGGCCACAGCAATTAGAGCATAAAAAGACATAAAAGGAATCCAGATTGGAAAAGAAGAAGTAAAACTCTCACTGTTCACAGATGACATGATCCTCTACATAGAAAACCCTAAAGACTGCACCAGAAAACTACTAGAGCTAATCAATGAATGTAGTAAAGTTGCAGGATACAAAATCAGCACACAGAAATCCCTTGCATTCCTATACACTGACAATGAGAAAACAGAAAGAGAAATTAAAGAAACAATTCCATTCACCATTGCAACAAAAATAGTAAAATGCTTAGGAATAAATCTACCTAAAGAAACAAAAAGACCTATATATAGAAATTTATAAAACACTGGTGAAAGAAATCAAAGAGGACACAGATAGATGGAAAAATATACCGTGTTCACAATGAGAAGAATCAATAAGCTAAAAATGAGTATACTACCCAAAGCAATCTATAGATTCAATGCAATCCGTATCAAGCTACCAACAATATTTTTCAGAGAACTAGAACAAATAATTTCACAATTTGCATGGAAATACAAAAAAACCTCGAATAGCCAAAGCAACCTTGAGAAAGAAGAATGAAACTGGAGGAATCAACCTGCTTGACTTCAGGCTCTACTATAAAAGCCACAGTCATGAAGACAGTATGGTTACAGGCACAAAGACAGAAATATAGATCAACGGAACAAAATAGAAAGCCCAGAGATAAATCCACACACCTATGGACACCTTATCTTTGACAAAGGAGGCAAGAATATACAATGGACTAAAGGAGTACGTCAAGGCTCTATATTTTTATCCTGCTTATTTAACTTATATGAAGAGTACATCATGAGAAACGCTGAACTAGAAGAAACACAAGCTGGAATCAAGACTGCTGGGAGAAATATCAGTAACCTCAGATATGCAGATGACACCACACTCATGGCAGAAAGTGAAGAAGAACTAAAGAGCCTCTTGATGAAAGTGAAAGAGGAGAGTGAAAAAGTTGGCTTAAAGCTCTCATTCAGAAAACAAAGATCATGGCATCTGGTCCCATCACTTCATGGGAAAGAGATGGGGAAACAGTGTCAGACTTTATTTTTTGTGCTTCAAAATCACTGCAGATGGTGACTGCAGCCATGAAATTAAAAGATGCTTATTCCTTGGAAGAAAAGTTATGACCAACTTGGATAGTATATTCAAAAGCAGAGACATTACTTTGCCAACTAAGGTCCATCTAGTCAAGGCTATGGTGTTTCCAGTGGTCATGTATGGATGTGAGAGTTAGATTGTGAAGAAGGCTGAGCACTGAAGAATTGATGGTTTTGAACTGTGGTGTTGGAGAAGACTCTTGAGAGTCCCTTGGACTGCAAGGAGATCCAACCAGTCCATTCTGAAGGAGATCAGCCCTGGGATTTCTTTGGAAGGAACGATGCTAAAGCTGAAACTCCAGTATTTTGGCCACCTCATGTGAAGAGTTGACTCATTGGAAGAGATTCTGATGCTGCGAGGGATTGGGGGCAGGAGGAGAAGGGGACGACAGAGGATGAGATGGCTGGATGGCATCATGGACTCAATGGACGTGAGTTTGAGTGAACTCTGGGAGTTGGTGATGAACAGGGAAGCCTGGTGTGCTGTGATTCACGGGGTCACGAAGAGTCGGACACGACTGAGCAACTGAACTGAACTGAATTCCCCTGGCAGCTCTCTGAAGTCACTTGCTACCCCTGTCTTGCTCATTCTGCTCCAGACACACTAACCTCCTTCCTGCCTCAGGACATTTGCAATTCTCCTCCCTCTGCCTGGATGCTCATCAGCTGATATCCACGTGGCTGGCTCCCTCCCCTCCTTCAGGCTTTACTCCAATTGCCCCCTCTCAGTAGGACCTTCCCCAAACATCTTATTTAAAACTACAACACCCACTCCCTTCTTCCTCTTCCTTATTTTCCCCAAACGGGAATTACCTTCTCTCAGTCTGCACATATTGCTTCCTGCTTATTTTCATTGTTTGTCTGGCCTGCTAGGATCTATGTTCCTTCAATCAGGGATTTCTTTTCTTTCTTTCATTTTAAATATTTATTAATTTATTTGGCTGTGCCGGGTCTTAATTGTGACATGTGGGCTCTAGTTCCCTGACCAGGGACCTGGACCCATCTTAGCTTCAGTGGCTGGGGCCCTGTGAATTAGACCCACAGAAGTCAGATTCACAAGAGGAGAACAAACAGAAGCTAATTAACAGGTAGGTTCAGCGTACACACGGGCGAGTACACACGGGGGAGCACACTCGGGAGAGTTCACAGTGTCCTGTAACTCAAAGGGGTGGTTAGAGACTGTTCTTCCATAGCATCTTTTAAATTAAAAAAAAAATTATTTCTCTATTTTTATTTTTTTCTTTATTTTTGGCTGTGCTGTGTCTTTGTTGCTGTGCATGGCGATGGTTTAGTTGCTAAGTCGTGTCCGACTCTTACAAACCCATGGACTGTAGCCTGCCAGGCTCCTCTGTCCATGGGATTTTCTGGGCAAGAATACTGGAGTGGGTTGCCATTTCCTTCTCTGGGGGATCCTCCTAACCCCAGGGGTTGAACGCCGGGTCTCCTGCACTGCAGGCAGATTTTTTACCAACGAGCTACCAGGGAATTCCCTTGCTGTGCATGGACCAGAGAGCAAACCCATGTCCCCTGCATTTGCAGGCGGATTCTTAACCACTGAACCACAGAGAAGCCCTTACATAGCGTCTTAATGCAGGCACAGTATAGTGCTAAAGAGGTGACATGAAAAGGAAACGGTCTTCGAGTATCCAAGATGGCAGAGTGGGAAGGTAACTATTTGGGGAAACTAATGGAAGATGGAAATCAACCCTGAATATTCGTTAGAAGGACTGATGCTGAAGCTGAAGCTCCAGTACTTTGGCCACCTTATGCAAAGAGCTGACTCATTGGAAGAAACTCTGATGCTGGAAAAGATAGAGGGCAGGAGGAGAAGGGGACAACAGAGGACGAGATGGTTGGATGGCATCACTGACTTGATGGACATGAGTTTGAGCAAGCTCCGGGAGACGGTGAAGGGCAGGGATGCCTGGGGTCACAAAGAGTCGGACACGACTGAGTGACTGAAAAACAACAAAAATGAAAGATGAGAGCTAGTCAGTAGGTTTGTTGTGTGGACCCTTCTGGTGCCATTTCCATGCTGATGAGAGTCTAGCCTTGTCTCTGATGAACCTCTGTCCATTCTGGCAGAGAGGAGGGACACCTCTACAAATATATGTCTTGCCTTTAGACAAATGGGGGATGATGGAGAGCTTTTATTGTATCCCTCCTTTTTTTTTTTTTTTTTCCAATTGCCTTTAGCTCAAAAGAATCCTCAGGCCAAAGAGGTACATTTTGGGCTGGTATATTCTGCCGCCTCTTAGAGCCAAAGGGTTTTATAGCCGGATTTTGCACCTTGCATACAAGCAAATTCAAAGAGGCTCCAGCCATACTGCCAGGTGATGGTGGCTCAGGTAGTTGCAGGTAATGGGAAGATGCTTTGGGATGGAGACCTGCCTTGTACATTATCTTTGCTGTTAGTTTGTTTCAAGGGACAGCTGGTCCCTTATAGATGATGTGCTCACCTGTGTATGTGAGTGTGTTTGTGTTAGCCAGTTTGTGAGGATCTCTGCATATACAATCCCCTCTCTGAGAACCCCTTCCCATGCAGACCCTGCGGGCTGTACAGCAGAACCCTGAGAGTGAGTTCAAGACTTTGTCCACACCAGGGCGATTTTGTGGTTAATTGTGAGAGTGTGTCCATTAGCCGACATAATCAGGGAGTGAGTTAACGTCTGCTTTTCTGGCTGTATTTTAAAGGCATTATTTAAATGCTCTCTCTTTTTTTTTTTTTGAGTCTCTGCACTCTTCAGAAATTAAATTTAGGCTGTGATTTTATTACCCTTTTTATTTAATTTATACTAACGGTTGCATTCAAGCTGTGAACCAGCTGTTGACTTTGAAAAAACATTGTTCAATTTGAAGGGAGCATTTTAAAACTTAATGTAATGGCTGTAAGTAATCACTTCAGCAATTACACTCCCTTGCACTGTGCGTCACATGGGGCACCGGCGAGATTTGGAAGAATGCTCAGGTGGGCGGAGGGGTGGCTGGGACAAGAGGCTGGCATGGGGACTTCAGGGAGGGGCAGGGGAAGGTGGGAGGATGGTACCCAGGGACCTGGTGACCTCACAAGCCAGTCTCTCCTCCCCGGGGCTAGCAGGTGGCCTGGGCCCCGGACAGGAGAGTTTCCTGGAGCTCAGACTCAGCCGAGCACCTGGACCTGCTCAGCTTCTCACTCCTGCTGGCTTTTCACAGCCACGGCATCCCATGGGACGGCTGTGGGTGCCCTGTCCCCCGCTCCTCGCCGTGGACAGAGGAATATAAGAGTTTCTGAGATCGGACAGAATTCAGGGGCTCAACCTGGACTTAACCTTTTTGTTAGTTCCGTTCTGCCTTTCTATTTACTCATCTGCTTGTTTATTTAATCACTGTGTGAGGTGGCAACAAAAATTCTTCCATTATCCAGCTCCTTGTCGATGCATTTTGTCCACTAGGAAGTGAACTGTACTCCAGATCGCAGATTTGAGCTTGGTTACGGGATGGCTTTTGGCCAATGGGATGCTGGCAAACACAGTGCCAGCTGTTAGTTCCCTTGAGCTGCCTTGAGACTCCACGTGGAGTAGCCTGGGCGAACCTGCTGGATGAGCAGAGATGACGTGAAATACAATTGAGCAGCCCCACTGATGCCAACCAGCCTGCTAACACCTGCGTGAACCCTTTTCAGACCATCCAACTCCAGCGAGCCTGCCCAGCAACTCTACTGAATCCACGAGCTAAATGCAGTGACTTTAAAAAAACTTTTTATTTTATATTAGTGTATAGCCGATTAACAATATTGTGATAGTTTCAGGCTCACAGCAGAGTGATTCAGTCATACATACATGTGTATCGATTCTTCTCCAGACTCCCCTCCCATCCAGGCTACCACTGAGAACAGTTTCCTATGTTATATAGCAGGAACTTGTTGGTTAGCCATTTAAAATATAGCAGTGTGTACGTGAAGTGATTGCTGTTTCAAGTCACTGCAGCTAGGGGTAGTTTCTATACACTAAAAGTAAACTGAAACAATTACTCAAGGATTATTTTGTGGTGCCTAATCTTGGTTGGGCGTTGCACTGAGCAATGGGGATGTATAGCCCGGTGGAGGGCACGAGATTTGGCCAATCAGAACACTTTGTTGCCCAGATCAGTTTCCTATCGGCCAATCACCTCTTGCCTTGGGTGAGCTATCCCACTCTTGCCCTCTCCTGTTCTACAGACTGCAAGGTCTCTGACCCCAGATCCAGCCCCAAGCCTCTCCTTAACATCACCCTCAGATGGGCAGTGAGCAGTCAGTAAAGCTTAGCGGTTGAGGGGGTTCAGATCCTAACTTCTCTGTTTATCATCATTCACTACCAATGGGAGGGGCTTCCCAGGTGGCGCTAGTGGTAAAGAACCCGCCTGCCGATGCAGGAGATGTAAGAGACGCAGGTTCGATCCCTGGGTGGGGAAGATTCCCTGGAGGACGGCATGGCTGCCCACTCCATTATTCTTGCCTGGAGAATCCCATGAACAGAGGAGCCTGGCAGGCTACAGCCCATAGGGTCACATAGAGTCAGACATGACTGAAGCGGCTTAGCATGCCCGCAGGCACCACCGTGAGCTGGATGATAGACTCTCTGGATTCCAGACCTTAGGTCACAGACACAACCTCACTGAGCCCCAGTGCTGTGTCTGCCAAATAAGGGGTGATACTACCCCTTTCATAGGGCTGCTCTGAGGATCCAAAGAGGTGGAACCTGCCATGTAATAAACACTCGCTGCAGGAGAGATAGGACCTTCACTCTCTAAGTCTCAGTTTCTGCGTCTTCGAAATGGGCAGACATCCCGCTCCCTATGGCTAACCTGGGGATGCTGTAAGGATGAGAAATGATTCATGTATTTCAAGGACTTACCATTGGGGCTCACACAGGGAATGTGCCCAATAAAAGATAAACATCATTTTTTTTTTTTTTTTTTTGCTGTTAGTTATTATCAACCAAGCAAAGTGGATTAGTGGAGAAAGCTGTAGGCTGAGACTGGAAATGTCAGGCAGACTGTCCTCTGACTTTCTAGGATATATGTCTTTACTGCAATGACAGGGTGGCCATACTGATTTACCATGGATGTGGTTTATAATCTTTTCTTCTCTGGCTTCAGTTTCCTTATATTTAAAATGGAGGATGTCAGAATGGCAAGTGGTTTTAAATTATGTGCTTCCTCTGATTGATTAGTAATGTCTGTCTGGAACCATCAGTGGAGATCTCACCACATCCACGTTTATTGGGAAGAAGTGTCACGATTGATTAGTAATGTCACCAATGTATCATGTGAGGTGGGAGGATGGAGTGTATTTGCCCACCTCAACTGGTGGTCTCTTGGGGTCCCCTGGGGGTACTAAGATCCAGTCAGTGTGTGAATTTCTGACCTGACACATCTGTGTATCAGCATTGGTGTTGTGCGTGTTTTAGAGTGGTGTTCAGGGTGGGGAATGGATATTACTCATCTTCGTATTCTCAGGACCTAGTGAGAAAGAAGGAGCTGAAATTTCTGGAGGAAGGACCATAGGCTCTGTGGTCAGAGAAATCTGGAGTCCCATCCCAGAGCTGATATTTCCCAGCTGTGTGTCTGTGCAGTGGTAATCACCGGTGCTGTTTGCCAAATATTCTGGAGCACCCACTTGGGGGGAACTAAATAGGATGGTTATAAGATCATGTGACTAGCTCCAATCAGTGAGTGGGTTGTGAGCAGAAGTGACACCCTTCAGAAATGCCTCTTTCCTTCTTCCGTGATAACCCACACAAATGTTACAGATGTGTTGATCTGCCAACCCAGACCTCAGAGTGAAGGCTGGGCTGTCTGGGAAGCAGATTCTGAAAAGTATATAACCCACATGAAGTTTCGAAGCAATGCTCTCAGGGCCCATGCTCATGGGTGAAGGAAATAAAGTAAGGTTGGGCAAATGGAGAATTTGGACTCTGCAAAGAGCTCTGAAGTGGCGGTGTTCTTTCAGACATGTCCCACACTGGGGCAATGGTCTGAGCTTTCATACCTCATGTCAGTCACTCACTGCATGTAAGTTACCCTTAGGAAGGGGATGCGATCTTGGAGGAGATGGAGCTCTTCAGCTGAGAGCCATTCCTGGAGAAGAATGACAGCTGCAGGTGGAAGGCGGGGCTCCCAGCAGCTGGAGAATAACAGCGATGCACTGGAGCTGGCTTCTATCAGCCCACGAGAACCGATTATTAAATGCTCAGGAGTTTGGTGAGCCGGTTATTAAATATAGTCCTCACTGAAAATTAAATTACATAAGTGTATAGTTAGATACTTTTTATTAGAAACAAAGGTAATAAGTACTCAAAACTCAGCGCTTGAGGAAGTAATTGCTTTGCTACATTTTATCTTCCCGAAGCTCTTGAGCTGATTTACATCGTCGGACGGCGGAAACACTACACGCTGTCCTATCACGAAACTCCAGTTCTGCATTCAGTGACCTCAGCAGCTTGAAATCCATCCCACCGAAACTGGCACATGCTACCAGTCAGGGCGTTGTCTTTTGTTTGGCTGTCTAGACTTGAGAAAGTGATAGAGAAAAAAGGCAGACTAAGTGTTATGGGTAGCTGATACCTTGTGAATAGTAAAAAATATGTCAAATCATTGTTGAATTGCTACTGTTGGTAGGTTGTGGATGTATGAGTTCAGTAAAAACCAATAACAGCATTCTGTGAGAATTATTGGGCTATATGGAACTTGCAATAAAGACTATTACATATTTTATTATTTTATATAAACTGTACACTATACAGTCTCGATATCAGCAAAATAACAAATGTGTGTATCTGTGTATTCTTTTTCTCCCAGAGAACTGTTATTGAACATGTACCAGGCATTACTGAGGACTAGATCCTTCATCCTCTGTCTTGGGGATGAAGCAGAGTGTCCACAAAAGAAGGTGACATGGAGTGGAGTCACTGCCATCCCTTGTGGGACATGAGCTTGAGCAGGGGCCAGCTTTCTGCTCTCTAGTGTTTCATGACACTGGGATGTGGGGGACTGCTTGTTACCACAGCAAGACCTAGTCTCCACTGACTGATGCACTTGGGTAACGACACTTAGTCCTCTGGGCTGTAGTCTAGTTTCTTTGCAATAACACCTCCTTGTAGGATTTCAGAGAGAACCCAAAGTGATGTCTCTTACCTTTGGGATCCAGTAGGGCACTCTGGATAATGCTTTTTATTGATAGTAGTGTCTTAATAAATGATGATTTATCTGATTTAAAATGCTGTTGGGACTTCCCTGGTGGTTCAATGGTTAAGAATCTGCCTGCCAGTACAGGGTACGAGGGTTCGATCCTCGGTCCAGGAAGATCCCACATGCTGTGAAACAACTGCTGAGCCAGTGTTCTATAGCGTCTGCAAGCCACAGCTGCTGACGCCCGCATGCCCTAGAGCCTGTGCTCCACAACAAGAGAAGCCGCTGCCGTGAGAAGTCTGCACACCACAGCTAGACAGCAGCCCCCACTCACCGCAACTAGAGAAAGGCTGAGCGCAGCAGCGAAGACCCAGCACAGCCAAACACAAATATATAAGTAAAAAAAAAAATATTAAAATGCCCTTGAGCCAATTCATACGAGTCACCTTTTTGTATAACTGAGACAAGGGCACAACTCTCGGTTTTTCTGCCTCCCTTGGTATCTTGTCTCTATCCTCTCAGCTGCTCTTTTACTATCTTTGTGTAGGGGACAGAACCAAAGGCCACGAGTCCCAGCCGGGAAGGGCAGCCCTTCAAGGGCCCTGGAGGGTTAACTGTCCAGTTACTGTAGCTACAGCTGCTTTGTCCCCAGGTCTCCTGAGAGGAGTAAAATGCTACCCAAGATGCAGTGGCAGAGGAGGGCTGGTCGTAAAGGTTATGTCCCCAAGTAGCCTGGTGGCAGTGGCAGTCGGTAGAAATAGCACCTTTAATACCATATAAAAATGGATGGACTGATCATCACAAAGCTGGACCATGCCCCACACAGGATCCAGCAGCTGAGGCCAGGGATGGGGTGGAGCACAGGCCCCTCAGGACCAGAACCTCTGAGGGGCAGCCTGGCTCCCTGGGTAATTCTGTGGTCCAGCCAGGATTGAGGATTTATGGTTCAGATTCCAACTCTACCCTGAGCAATTCTTGAATACCAGTGGAGTGTCCTACAGTTCAGTTCAGTCCTGACACTATCTACCTGGAGGTAGACTCAGTTCTACAACACCACCCCAACCACAGATACCAGTCAAATCCAGGTCATCACCTGTTCTGAATGACTGGGCACAAGTCAGAGTTTCCCAAGATCCCCTCCTTAGGTTCCAGAGATTTGCTGGAGCTCTCTCTGGACTCAGAGAAACATTTTATTTAATAGATTGCTGGCTTATTGTAAAAGGGTGTAATTCAACAACAGCCTGATGGAAGAGATGCTCAAGGCAAGGCATAGGAAAGCAAGTGAGGCTTCCAGGCTCTCTCTAAACACACTTCTCTCCCCAAATCTCCACGTGTTTACCAACCAGGGAGCTCTCTGAATGCAGGTCTTTGGGTTTTTATGGAGGCTTCACTACATAAGCACGACTGATTAAATCAGTGACAATTGGAGACTGATTCAATTTCCAGCTCCTTTCCCTTCTTGGAAGGTCAGGGGGTGGGATCTGAGAAATGGATTATTTCCTGCCTTGTCAGTAAATAAGGATGTCACAATCATCAGCAATTGCAGCCCTCCAGTGTGAGCCAGTGAACCCTGAGGGCGCAGAGAAAGGAGAAGAATATTCTTGCTCTAATAGCCACCAGACTGCAGCCACTCCCTATGGCGAGCCCCCAGGGAGCTCAGGATGTGAGAAACACCCTACGGCCCCAGATAGGAGCATGTATATGAGAGGACTGATTTCAGAGGACGCAGACCCTTGCATCTTCCATGCGTAGAAAAGTGCTAAATTCCTTAGCTTGAGATATCTGGTTGTCTTTAACTAACAATAAATCTTTTGATGTTCAGAGACTACCTGGCCTTTGATGCAAAGCTTCTATATAATCAGACTTCTCCCCTTCCTTGCCTCCTTGGAGCAGTTCTGTTAGGGTTACTTAAGATGCTGCCTCCCGGGGTTGAAGTCCTAAAAATTCCCACCAAATAAGACATAACTCTCAACTTCTAGGTTGTGAATACTTTTTCAAAGTCGACAGATTGAATGGTCTAACCCTCCAATCGTGTGGCTGGTTCCCCTTTAAAGTACCTTCCAAAAGTAATCTCATTAACATAAACTCAGATGTGGTCAAAAGGGGTTTGTTATAATTATCAGGACACTGTTATTGCTCTTATCACCCTGGAAATTCCAAGGGTTTTAGGAGCTCCGTGCTAGGAACAGGGACAAAAGCCAAATATACATATTTCTTATTATAAATCAGAATCACAGTATCTCAGGACTCCTAATCATTTTAGATGGTACAAGGATGGCCTTTGAATTGCACTGAATTGTTCAACAGGAATAACATGTGTCTCAGAGGTGACTGTGAGGATTAAATGGGATGCATTTAATAACTTATTAAAGGCCCTTCAGAAGGGGACTCATTAAATAAATTGTGGTTATCCATAGATGTTTAGAATTATGAGACAGGTTTGCACATATTGTTATGGCATAGTCTCCAATAAATATTAAGGGGGAAGCAAGATGGGGAGAGTCCTGATGGCGTGTCTTTATCTGGAAGGGAGAGGAGGAGCCGAGGGAGGTATTTATGTCCGCTTGTGTATTCTCGATCCTCCCTAGAGGGGATACCCCTGAGACTGTTCCAGTGGTCGCTTGTGGGGATTGAAAATGAGGACAGGTGACTGGATTAGATGGGGAAATTACCTTTTTACTCTGTGCCCTCTGATACTGCTTTAATTGTTCTGTGCTAAGAAATGCCCGACTCTTTGTGACCCCATGGACAGCAGCCCACCAGCTCCTCCGTCCATGGCATTTCCTAGGCAAGAATACTGGAGTGGGTTGCCATTTCTGTTCTTCCTGACCCAGGGATCAAACCCTCATCTCCTAAATCTGGTTACCATTTGCATCTCTTACTTATCCCTTTATTTATGAATAGCAGAAACAAACAAGCAAACAAACAAAAAACCTGGGAGATCTGGATACCAAACCAATTGTTTTTCCCGCCCACAATTTAATTTTTCTATTTTTGGCCGTGCTGGGCCTCCGTTGCTGTCCGCCGGCTTTCTCTAGTTGTGATGAGCGGGGGCTACCCTCTAGCACCTTCAGGCATGGCTGACCCCACTTCCTCATCAGGAAAACCTGAGTAATGGCATCGCTTGCAGGGCTGCGAGTGAAAACACACATCAGAGCATCTGGCCGCCCACAGGTGTAGACAAGTCCTTCTCGCATCTGGATGTGGGCGGGTCCTAGCAGGAGAGGGCGTGTCCCCGAGGTGCAGACTCACTGGGACTTCCAGGCAGACACACACAGTATGTTTCTTCTCCGGACATTCTGACCCAGGCAAATGTCTGGGTGAGGTGGGCACTGCTGGGGTTGAAGAAAAGAAGACTGAACTCGTGGAGGCTGCAGGAAGAGCAACCTTTGCTGAGGACTGTCTGTACCAGGGTGGGTGCTGGGGACCTGGATGAGTTCTGGGATAATTGAAACCCTCGTGAGCCCTTTGTGGCATCAAATGCCTAGAGAGACAGCCAGGTGGATCTTGGAGGCTTAAAAGACTGAGACAGTGGACAGTCCCGTTGGGTGCTGGAGATCACTGCAATTCAACTCAGTCTGGTCTGTCCATCTTCCTTTGCCCCCGCCTCTTTTTTTTCTGGCTACAAATTCTGGGCCAGTTTCCTTTGGGTATGCAGTCAGGGTCTTGAGGACTTCATGAAAATCCTATAAGAATTTAGGGAGACACACAGAGAGCCCTAGAAGAGTCAATGTAACTTGGAGCTAGTCTTGGCCTTTTCCTGGACTCAGTGGTCAGAGTGGGCAATGCTAGCTGGTTTTCTCCCTCCGGTTTCCCCAAGCTCTGTGACCTTCAGGCTCCTTCAAGATTCATGTGTGTGAATAATTTTCCGAATAGGGAAACCAACATCTAAATGTATCTCTTTAATTGTGCAGACCTGACTGGGAAGAGCTCAGAGAAGAACCTCACTTAAGATGGACCTTATAGTTTTACTTTTCCTGAAGTTTCTGGAATGGGAGACAAGTTCAGTGAAGTCCACCTCACCCCCTACTTGCTAGCAGCTGCAGATAGAGTAAAACCTCAGTCTCACCCAGCAGGAACCATCTCATTTGCATGCATGAGAAACAATTTTTGTGAATTTAATTAATCACAGTTTACATGCTAATAACCCTTGAAATATTTTTATGGGTAAATAATGGATATTCCCTGCTGTGGAGGGAATCCGTTGGTTCCAGGGCTCACTTTTAATTTGTTTATCATTGAGTGAGTAGAGTGGGAGAGTGGTAGCTACCAGTGTGATGGGGGAAAGAGGTGTGAGTTTTATTTCATGGATGAGGCCAGGAGAAGGCAGGATCTTCCCCAGTAGGTGCCTGGTGTCGATGGGGAAGCTGAGGGGTCAACGGTCATACACAACGTCTTGACTGTAATTCTCTTACAGTCATCATTGTCATCACTACCGCCAGGACCAGTATCACTACAACCACGGTCTCCTCCTTAACCAGTTTTGTCACCATCAGCACCACCAGCACCACCACCATCAGCATTATCATCACCACTATCTCCACCATTATCACTACCCAGGCCAGTTTTATCAATACCGCACCATCAGCTTCCCTGGTGGCTCAGGGGGTAAAGCGTCTGCCCACAATGTGGGAGACCCAGATTCAGTCCCTGGGTTGGGAAGATCCCCTGGAGAAGGAAACAGGAACCCACTCTGGTACTCTTGCCTGGAAAATCCCATGGACGGAGGAGCCTAGTAGGCTACAGTCTATGAGGCAGCAAAGAGTCAGACAAGTCAGACATGACTGAGCGGCTTCACTTGCACTTTCACACCATCAACACTGTCACATCACCACTTGCATCGTCTCCATCGTCACTATCATCATCACCATCCCCACCACTATCACCACCACCACTATCACCTGCATCAGCACCATTATCGTCACCACTATCTTCACCATTATCACTTCCGAAGCCAGTTTTATCAGTACCGCACCCTCAGCTCTGTCACATCACCACCTGCATCATCTCCATCCTCACTCTCAGCATGCTCGTCACCACCTCATCAGCACCGTAGCCTGCAACACGACAGTCAGCAGCAGCATCATTACTGGCACAAGCGCAGCATCCCAACCTTCATGACCTTTCTGTACCTGGGGGATGTGATTCCCTCTCATCCTTGGATACGGCTTCTCCCTCTTTCCCTCTCCACACATCCTCACCCTTCTACATCTAATCAGTCACTAATCTGATCGATTCTGCCTCCTGCATATCTTTTCAAGTTAAGTCCTCATCTTCCCTTGTATTTCTTCAGCCTGGGTCTTTGTAATTTCTCAGCTGGTCTCCTGCAAAACTGGCCTCCCTATTTCTCTCCAACATAGTGCTGGGGCATCTTTCTAATCTGGAAATTTGACTGCTGTGATTAAAACTTTTTCTTATTGCCTCATGGTCATCAGTGATATTCCAAATCGACTACTGGTTTATATAAAAACAATATAAATTGCTTTTATGGAAGACATTCCATGGGCTCCACATTGACTTAAATTTTTTTATGTTACTTAGTTATTTACAAACAAAACTAAGTTTGATCTCATTCCGTAAATGCTATCTTCACTGAATCTAAAATGCACTGAAGTGGGATGAATTGGGAGATTAATTTTGACATATATGCACTCCTGATAATATGTGTAAGGTGGATAACTAATGAGACCTACTGTATAGCTCAGGGAACTCTACTCAGTGCTCTAAATGGGAAGGAAATCCAAAGGATAGGGGATATATGGATGCGTATTGCCGATTCACTTTGCTGTACCGTACAAACTAACACAACATTGCAAAGCAACTATACTTGATATATTTGCTATATATATACTATACTTCAAAAATTAATTTAAAAAGTAAAATGCATGAAGACACGTTACTACTTTTTGTAACAGTAAGAGGGAAAAATGCTGTCAGTTGTAATTTTACGAGGCTCTAAAGTTTGAGATGCATCCCAATTTTATAGTTGTTTTTGATGACAAAGTTCACAAATGGCTGTAAGACTAAAGAAAATGAGGAGCTAAGTGCAAATGAAAGTGATAAAATTCAAATTAGTGTGTTTACTTAATAAAACAGGTGATGTCGTTTTGGTGAAACTAAACTGCCACTTACTAAGATGAACTGCTGTCCAAGCCAAGGTTCTTTTGAGTTCAGCTGCCTTTATTATTTGGAGTGGAGACTCAATTCTCCTGCCCTTTTCTCTCTGAGAACCTTTAATTGTCGTGGCAAACCATCCATTGGCTTTTATCTGTTACAAACACATCATTTCTGTATCTGGTCTATTTATGTTCTTTTCCCTTAGTCTTGGGACAATTAAAACGTAACTAGACCTCAAAGTGATCATAGACAAAAACATCACCTGTTCATTGACATCCCATGCTGGTTGCCAAGATGATCAGAACCTGCTAGTGTTCAGTGAACACACCAACTCTTTACAGGTTCTTGCTGGGCACTCATAAATCCCCAAGTGTAAATCAGCAAGCTCTCAGGGACCCTTTAATGAAAGTTTTAGACACTGGTCCTCGAGATAAAAATCCCAGTTTCTAGCAGGTTCTAGCACTGCCTCATTTCTGTGCCCCGTCCCACTCTTCGCTGCAGCCGTCACTAGCTCCGTGCCACTCCTGGACTCCACACACGCTCTTACATCGCTGCATCTTTGCGTATGCTGTCCCCATCGTCTGGAATGCTGCTCTTCCCCTGTCCGCATGGGAAACGGTTCCACGCTCTTGGCATCCCCATCAGCAGCTCAGTGAAGACTTACTTGACGTCTCCAGGGGAATCTAGTCCCTCCATAATCACAGCATTGATTGTGCATCATTTTACACTTGTTATTTACACGTTCAAGAGTGATGACTTTATCTTGGCAATGGTTAGTACAGGTTAGGAGTTGACTCTGTTTAACAAAGAGCTTGGCTTTTTCCTTAATGACAAAATCTCTGTATGTTTACACTCAGATGACCCCTCCTCTTTCTCCCCCTCCTCTGCCACTTTGCCATTCCCCATTCTCCCTTCCTCTTAATTCCTTCTTGTCCTTTCGCCTCCACTTTCCCCCTTCTCTCTTCTCCTTCCCGGTTCTCCGCCAATCCTCACAGGCTCCGACTTTGTGTCTCTTTCTTTACCTTAGAATCACCTGGCATCACACTGTTAGCCTGGACATCTTCCTCTTGGATGCACCCACCTAGAGAGCTGGGGGGATTCTTTAGTGGGCTCAGAGTTGTACACAGACTTGGTTTCTTGGGAAGCAAGGGCATCCCAGTGATGTCTTGGGAGTTGGGGTGGAGACGAGGCTGTGCCAGCCCTGGTGAGCAAGGAGTTCTGTTCCTGGAGAATTTCTAGGTTTCTTCTTGTGCTGAATCTCACCAGAGGCCTAATCTGGTAAGGTAATGCAGGGAAAGGTACCTCACTTCTCTGAGTCTCCACTTTCCATCACTAAAATGGGACTGAAGTAATATAATGGTCTCACTGGACTGTGGGGAAGAGGAAATGGGCTAATGGGGGGAAGAGCTGGGCACAGGGCCAGGCAATATAAGTGCTTGATAAACACAAGTTTCCTGTCTCCTTTTGCCCCCCTCTTCAAAAACAGAAAGACTTCTGTTAGTGAAAGCACTGGAGTGGAAAGTAAGAAGTCCGGATTTAGTCCATGATGTGACTTCGGGCATCTCTGCTCATCTTTCTGAACTCTTGATGGACAGGGAAGCCTGGCATGCTGCAGTCTATGGGGTTGTGAAGAGTCAGACACGACTGAGCGGCTGAACTGAACTGAATGTGAGGGTGGATAGTAATAAGGCCACTCACCTCACAGAATGTCTGAAGGGATTAAAGAAAATGAGGTAGTATTGAGTGAAAGATGACATGGTACCTGGATAACAATGTCAATAACAGCCTTTACTATGTACCAGGAAGGACCTGCTGGGGGCTCAATGATAAGGAATCTGCCTGGCAAGCCGGAGATGCGGGTTTGATCCCTGTGTCAGGAAGAGCCTTTGGAGAGGGAAATGGCAACCCGCTCCAGTATTCTTGTCTGGGAAATCCCACGGACAGAGGAGCCTGGGCTACAGTCCATGGGGTCACAAGAGTCAGACACGACTGAGCAACGAAACAACAGCAAACCTACCGGGATGGTCACTTAGAGTTAGTCTCTCATCTCTTTCTGGTGTCATCAGCAAGAGCTTTCCACCTCCGCGGGGGCATAAGCACTGCTTGCATCTTTCTGATCAATTGTCTCAACGCTCACCTGCCTTATTGGTAGGTCATTTGCCACTGTCCTGTTAAGGTTCTTTCCTGGTCCCCACCTCTCCCTTGCATGCTCTCTGAACCTCAAAGAATGTCCTAGCTCACAAGGGAATTTGTCTTCCTTCAGTTCATTCATGGCAAGAGCAGGAGTCTGGTTGGCCCACTGCCGCAGCTGCTTTTTCTTACCAAAGGGGTCACTGTTGACGTGAAATTCTGCACAGTCTTGGGGATGCTTTGTTCTGTGGTTACCATGGGTTTACTTTCTGGGTATCTGACTCCTTCAGTGCTATGCTTGGCTGAGAATTACACATATTTGGCCCCACGGTTACAGCTCTATGGCCAACTTAGTTGCTTCACATATACTGTCACTCTTTGGGTAAAAGATGGACCCACAGTCACTGGTTTGGAGTCAGTTCATAACCATTATATCCTGCTTCCCCTCTGACCTAATTATTAGACAATTGGTGATTATTTGAAGAAGAGCCAACTCTTCGGAAAAGACCCTGATATTGGGAAAGATTAAGGGAGAAAGGAGAAGGGGGCAACAGAGGATGAGGACGCTGGATGGCGTCACCAACCCATGGACATGAGTTTGAGCAAATTCCTGGAGGTACTGAAGGATAGGGAAGCCTGGTGTGCTAAGTCCACGGGGTCGCAAAGAGATGGACACAACTTAGCAACGGAACAATAACAACAACAAACAATTATTTGACTCATTCAAGCCTCAAAGCTCTTGTTACATCTTGAAGGTAATCCACTTTAAGGGCAACTTGCTTTGTATCTGTCCTTATGCTGCAGGCTACACTCAGTGATCACAAAAGGCCATCTGTTCCAGTCATGCTATCTGTAATCGACAGCTTCTTTAAGTGAAGTTGGGGCTTCTCTTGTGGCTCAGCTGGTAAGGAATCTGCCTGCAGTGCGGGAGACCTGGGTTTGATCCCTGGGTTGGGAAGATCCCCTGGAGAAGAGAATGGCTACCCACTCCAGTATTCTAGCCAAGAATGCCATGGACTGTATAACCCATGGGGTTGAAAGAGTTGGACATGACTGAACGACTTTTACTCACTTAAGTAAAATTGAGGGAGGAAATCAGAGGTATTATATTCTTCAGGATGGTCCTGTTATCCTCCTGACAGTGAAGCGCAGTTTACCCTCTTCAACACTCACATATCTCTAAACATGGTCCAGAGATGATGTAGGAAGAGCGCAGGGATTAAAAAGACAGAAATCATTCATATCTATGGTAGAAACCAGCTGCCTTTGCCTGTCCAGAGTTCCACTGCTTCTTCAACTCCCAGAGGGCCCCAATTTCCTTTTCAGGAGTCACCCTTCCCTCCCCACTCTCAGTCCAAGCGGTTTGGGCAAGACTGGTCCTTCCTCTGTTCTCAAGGGGCAGGACTCTGAGCCAGGCCTGGCCAATCACAGCACTGAAACTCCCCAGCTACAGTGACAGGTTCAAGGGTCGGCAGGTGACCCAGGGAGGACCAGTGAAAGCCTGAGCTGAGATTTTCGCTAGAACTGTGGGAAGGGAAGCGCACTCTGCTGAGAGAGCTAGGCTGATAAGATGTAAGCATGAAGCCATTGGGATGCTATCTTAGCCACAAGTAACTGCAGGGAACAGAGGCAAAAGGTGAAACGAAGAGATTCTTGAAGACTTTGAGCACCTAGATCCAGCTGCAGCTGAAGTTAACCCATGATGTTGTTCACTCACTCAGTCACGTCTGACTCTTTGCACACCAGCCTTCCCTGTCCTTCAGCACTTCCTGGAGTTTGCTCAGAGTCATGTCCATTTAATCGGTGATGTCATCCAACCATCTCATCTTCTGTCATCCCCTTCTCCTCCTGCCTTCATACTGATGTCCTTTCATGAGCCAGAACATACCTATTTTCTAATGAGGTTCCTTTGAGCTGGGCTGAATTTTGGTCACTTCCCATGGTATAGTTTACTAATTTATCCCTGAGAACCGGTATAAGAGTGTTCTCGTTAGAGAAAGATATTACCCAAAAAGACAGACAGGCAGATAGACGATTTTTCATAATTAGAAATGTCTTTCCACCTCTTTACAGAACGGAGCTACCCTGTCCTTCCTTGCTGGATGGTTTGTTTGTGCCTGATGCATCCAAGGCAGGGCGCCAGTTCCAGACAGGCTGCAAATATTACAAAACGTCTGGGAAAGCAGCATTGTTCCCAATTTATGTTTTTGCTTTCCCTCCTGTCTCCGGCCTTTTCGCTTTTATCTAAGGCTGTGTTCAATGTTGTAATTACGTTTTAAATTGGTAACGTCTGTGTCTCGGGCACGTGGCTTCCCTCCATTGCCAGGCCTGAAACTGTAAACGAACCCTGGCACTTTGGCTGGGAGGCGCCTCCTGAAATATTGCCCTAAATAAATAAAAGGCAAATTAGATATTGGAAAATAACTTTAAATTACGTTTGAATTCTTTGAAAATTACATCTTATATCTGCATTTGAGGCAAATGAATTCACCATGAATAATACGTCTGGAAAGAGTACCCAGGGCAGATAGCGGTGTGGGGCTCTGGGAGGAGGGAGAAGAGGATTCGGTCTTTCTGAGGATAGTGAGGCTTAAAACAGACAGGGCTGCTTCAGGGATGGCCATGGCAATGGGTGTGTGAGTGTGTGTGTACGTGCTAAGTCGCTTCAGTCATGTCCGACTCTTGGAGAGCCTATGGACTGTAACCCACCAGGTTCCTCTGTCCATGGGATTCTCCAGGCAAGAATATGGAGTGGGTTGCCATTTCCTTCTCCAAGGAAACTTCCCAACCCAGGGATCAAAAATATTCTTATGTCTCCTGCATTGGCAGGCAGATTATTTACCACTAGTGCCACCCAGAAGCCTATATGTGTGTATACATCCTAGGGACCTTGGAGATGTTTGCTGGATCTTCCAGAGAGAATGACGCTCCTCCAGAAGAAAGTTACCAGGTTGATTGTTGTTGTTTAGTCATTAAGTCTTTGCATACTGTTCATGGGGTTCTCAAGGCAAGAATGCTGAAGTGGTTTGCCATTTCCTTCTCTAGTGGACCACGCTTTGTCTCCACCAAGACCCGTCCATCTTGGGTGGCCCTACACAGCATGGCTCATAGTTTCACTGAGTTAGACAAGGTTGTGATTCCTGTGATCAGTTTGGTTAGTTTTCTGTGATTGTGGCTTTATTCTGTCTGCTCTCTGATAGATGAGAATAAGAGCTTGTGGAAACTTCCTGATAGGAGGGACTGAATGTGGGGAAAACTGAGTGGGCAAGTTCAGTTCAGTTCAGTTCAGTTACTTAGTCATGTTCGACTTTTTCCAACCCCATGAACTGCAGCATATCAGGCCTTGCTGTCCATCACCAACTCCTGGAGTTTACTCAAACTCATGTCCATCGAGTCGAGATGCCATCCAACCATTTCATCCTCTGTCATCCCCTTCTCCTCCTTCCTTCACTCTTTCCCAGCATCAGGGTCTTTTTAAATGAGTCAGCTGTTCGAATCAGGTAGCCAAAGTATTGGAGTTTCGGCTTCAACATCAGTCCTTCCAATGAATATTCAGGACTGATTTCCTTTAGAATTTTCTTTAGGATGGACTGGCTGGATCTCCTTGCAGTTCAAGGGACTCTCGAGAGTATTCTCCAATACCAAAGTTCAAAAGCATCAATTGTTTGGTGCTCAGCTTTCTTTATAGTCCAATTCTCACATCCATACATGACTACTGGAAAAACCACAGCCTTGACTAGATAGACCTTTGTTGGCAAAGTAATGTCTTTGCTTTTTAATATGCTATCTAAGCTGGTCATAACTTTCCAGCCAAGGAGTAAGCATCTTTTAATTTCATGGCTGCAATCACCATCTGCAGTGATTTTGGAGCCCAAGAAAACAAAGTCTGTCAATGTTTCCATTGTTTCTCCATCTATTTCCCATGATCGGAAGCCATAATCTTAGTTTTCTGAATGTTGAGCTTTAAGCCAACTTTTTTACTCTCCTCTTTCACTTTCATCAAGAGGCTCTTTAGTTCCTCTTCACTTTCTGCCATAAGAGTGATGTCATCTGCATATCTGAGGTTATTGATATTTCTCCCGGCAATCTTGATTCCAGCTTGTGCTTCTTCCAGGCCAGCGTTTCTCATGATGTACTCTACATATAAGTTAAATAAGCAGGGTGACAATATACAGCCTTGATGTCCTCTTCCTATTTGGACCCAGTCTGTTGTTCCATGTCCAGTTCTAATTGTTGCTTCCTGATCTGCATACAGATTTCTTAAGAGGCAGGTCAGGTGGTATTCCCATCTCTCTCAAAATCTTCCACAGTTTATTGTGATCCACAAAGTCAAAGGCTTTGGCATAGTCAATAAAGCAGAAATAGATGTTTTTCTGGAGCTCTCTTGCTTTTTCCATGATCCAGTGGACGTTGGCAATTTGATCTCTGGTTCCTCTGCCTTTTCTAAGTCCAGCTTGAACATCACGAAGTTCACGGTTTATGTATTGCTGAAGCCTAGCTTGGAGAATTTTGAGCATTACTTTACTAGCATGTGAGATGAGTGCAATTGTGTCGTAGTTTGAGCATTCTTTGGCATTGCCTTTCTTTGGGATTGGAATGAAAACTGACCTTTTCCAGTCTTGTGGCCACTGCTGAGTTCTCCAAATTTGCTGGCATACTGAGTGCAAGCACTTTCACAGCATCATCTTTCAGGATTTAAAATAGCTCAGCTGGAATGCCATCAACCTCCACTAGCTTTGTTCATAGTGATGCTTTCTAAGGCCCACTTCACTTCACATTCCAGGATTTCTGGTTCTAGGTGAATGGTCACACCATCATGATTATCTAGGTCATGAAGATCTTTTCTGTATAGTTCTTCTGTGTATTCTTGCCACCTCTTCTTAATATCTTTTGCTTCTGTTAGGTCCATACCATTTTTTGTCCTTTATTGAGCCCATCTTTGCAT
>SJYC01144453.1:0-12301 GCA_006408675.1 Madoqua kirkii | reverse complement strand
CAGTGCAGCACCAGCTTGATGCCCAGGACCTTGGCACTCTGATGGTTTTGCCACTACCACGGTTGACCAGCAGGAAGCATGAGGAGACTTCAGTCCCTTAACTTGTTACTGAGGAATTTTAGGGCAGGGAGGGTAATAGGTTGTAGCAGGGGCTTTGGCACCAATCTGACTTAGATTCAAATCCCTGTTCTGTTGCTTCCTAATGTGTGACTTTGGGCAAGTTACTTACCTCGTCAAAACGGCTTCTTCATCCATAAAGTGGAGACCATGATAACAGTAACATCTCTAAGAGCTGCTGAAAGGATTAAATGTGATAATAAATATTACTTATTGAGCATAACTTCACTCATAGGATGGTAATAAATATTATTCAATCTTGCTATGTCAGAACAGTCTTGTGTAATTAGATGTTAAAACTGAGGTTTCAATTAGGCACCAAGATAAGACAGATGAACATCTTCAAAGTGAGATGCCAATTCTCTATGTAGACTGTCAAATAAAATAGATGGAAACACACATGCTCCACCTTTCGGTCCTCTGTTACCTGTCAATGCGTCAGACATAGAAAAGAACTGAAAATGAAGAGGAGGGCAAAGGGTTGGTGAGGAAGATGTCTTTATAAAATGCTATCCTGAGAAGCTTATTTTTTCCCTGTCTTAAGAAGTGAAAGATGCTGCTCTTTTCATTGTAAAGCTAGAAATCAATGTGTGGAATACAATGTGGGAAGTTTTAATAAGAATAGGACAGGCTTTGCTGCAGTAACAAATAAGCCCAGCAATCTCAGTGTCTTAATCCAACTAAGATTTATTTCCTACTCAGGTTGAAGTCTGGTGCTGTCCTCTTCCATCTTATAGAGGTGCTGTCTGGAGCACAAGGCCTTCAAGGAAGGAGAGCTAGAAGGTGGAAGTGTCTGGCTCTTAGCTACCTTGGTCCAGAAGGGGCACATGGCAGTCCCATGTCTTCAGTCCAACTGCAAGAGAGTCTGGTAAACACTGGAGCACATGGGTATTTGGTGAGCAGTACCAACTCCAGGAACTTTTCCTCTAGGAGATCTTGAAGTGTGTTTACCAACTCTTTGTGGCCTAATGGACTGTAGTCTGCCAGCTTCCTCTACCATGGAGTTCTCCAGGTAAGAATACTGGAAGAGGTAGCCATTCCCTCCTCCAGGGGATCTTCCCAACCAAGCAATTGAACCCAGGTCTCCTGCATTGTAGGTGGGTCTTTGCTGTCTGAGCCACCAAGGAAGCCCCTTTTACTTTCTTTTTTCCCCACCAATTTCTAAGAGTTCTTCCTCTCGGAGAGCTTGAAGAGTGTTTACTGCATAAGGATATACACAGAAAACACATTCTTCATGAAGGGTGTGGGCTGGTTCCCCGTGGTGGAGGAACTGCTACACCATGGTGACTGGCTTGTGGCAGGAGGGTGGTCTGGGAGGCAGAGCCTGGGCAGCTTCACTATCGGGATGAATCAGCTGTAACCACTTTCCATCTCGTGTCACTTCATTCAAAAAGATTCAAATTCTTGTGAGAGAGAATCTTATTGGATCATTTTAGGTCACATGCTTATCTTTAAGCCAATCACTATCCAGGAGAATGGAGCACTCTGACTGGCTAGGCTTGGGTCACATCCTTATCCCTGGACCAGCGAGGGTCAGGCACGCCAGAGTCTCATGGGACAAGAAGGGAAGGTTGGTATTTCATCCCTTTGTCAGAGCGAGACTGAGTCAGCTGCGAAGCATCACCACAGGACCTTAATGTGAGTCAGAAGAAGGAGCTACCTTTGGCAGGATCAGTGTTCTGAGCTCAGGACTTGGTAAGCAGAGCCTGTATGGATTCAGACACTTGCCCTCCTGACCAGTTAAAGCAGATTTCCTTGGAGTGGAGCCTAGACATCAACCTCTTTTCTTTTTTTCAAGTTTTTTGGGCATGCCACATTGCTTTCAGGATCTTAACTCCCTAGAGTGAAAGTGAAGTCGCTCAGTTGTGCCTGACTTTTTGCGACCCCATGGATAGTAGCCTGCACCAAGCTCCTCTGTCCATGGGATTTTCAAGGCAAGAGTACTGGAGTGGGTTGCCATTTCCTTCTCCAGGGAATCTTCCCAACCCAGGGATCGAACCCAGGTCTCTCACATTGTAGACAGATGCTTTACCATCTGAGCCTCCCCAACCAGTGATCAAATCTGTGCCCCCTGCAGTGGAAGCTCAGAGTCTTAACCCAGACCAAACGGGAGCTCTCTCAGCATCTTTTCTCTTCCTTTTCCTCTCCTTCACCCTCCCTCCTTCTTTCTTCTCTTTCATCTCTTCTTTCTTTTTTCCCTCTCTCTTTTTTCTTACAATTTAAAATTCCTTTTACTGTCTGCCTAAACTTGTGCAAAATCCATCACCATCATCAATTTAAAAGCATTTTCATTGCTCCAAGAAGATATCAATGCACCCCTTCACATCCCGAATCCCCCCGCCCCCCTTTCCTTACTCTCCACCCCTGGCTGCAGGCAACCATTAATCTACCTTCTGTCCATGCAGAATTGTCTACTCTGGACATTTCTTATAAATGGAATTATACAATATGTTGTTCTTCGTGATGGCTTCTTTTACTTAGCATAATGATTTCAAGGTTCACCATGTTATAGGATGTATCAGTACTTCATTTTTTAAATTGCTGAATAATCTTTTACTATATAGATATACCACATTTTATTTATCCACTCATCAGCTAATGGAAACTGGGATTGTTTCCACTTCTTGGCTATTATGAATAATGCCACCATAAATATTCTTGTACAAGATTGCGTGGATCTATGTTTTCAGTTCTCTGAGGTATATACTAGGGGTGGAATTGTTGGGTCATATGATGCTTCTGTGTTTAACCTTTTGAGGAACTGTTTTCCAAAGCAGTGGTACCTTTTTACATTCATATACCAGAAGTGCAAGGGCGTTTCTTACACTTTGTTTCATATCACCACCAGAACTTATTATCTTTTTGATTATAGGCTTCCTAGAGGGTGTGAAGTGGTATTTCACTGTGGTTTTGATTTGAATTTCTCTGATGAATAATAATGTTGAGCATCTTTTCATGTGCTTATGGGCCATTTGCCTATCTCCTTTGGACAGTTATCTACTCACTCTTTTGTTCATTAAAATTGAACTATGTTTTTATTTAGTCTACATATGAGTCAGACATATAATTTGCAAAAACTTTCTCATTCTGTGGGTCATCTTTTCATTCTTTTGATGGTGTTGTTTGAAGGACAAAGTTTTAAATTTTGATGAAGTCCAATTCCTCCATCTTTCTTTTGCTGCTTGTGATTTCGGGGTCAAATGTAAGATCCAAAGTCAAGGTTACAGAGATTATACATATGTTTTCTTTAAAGAGTTTGATAGGTTCAGCTCTTACGTTTAGGTCTTTGATCTATTTTGATCTGTTTTTTACACGGTGTGAGGCAGGGATACAACTTCATTTCCTGTTACATGTGGCTATCTAGTTGTTTCAGCACAATTTGATAGAAAGATTATTCTTTATCCCTTGCCAAAAATCAACTGACCGTGGATATATGGGTGTATTTCTGAGTCCCCAATTTTATTCTATTGATATTTATGCCAGTACCACACTGTCTTGACTACTGCAGTTTTGCAGTAACTTTTGAAGTTGGAAACTAGGAGTCCTCCAACTTTTTCTTTCAAGATTGTACAATTTTATTGTGGATCTCTTGAATTTCCTTGTGAGTTTTAGGATAAGCTTGCTAAGTCACTTCAATCATGTCCAACTGTGTGTGACCCCAGAGATGGCAGCCCATCAGGCTCCCCCGTCCCTGGGATTCTCCAGGCAAGAACCCTGGAGTGGGTTGCCATTTCCTTCTCCAATGCATGAAGTGAAAAGTGAAAGTGAAGTCACTCAGTCGTGTCTGACTCTTAGCGACCCCATGGACTTCAGCCTACCAGGCTCCTCCATCCATGGGATTTTTCCAGGCAAGAGTACTGGAGTGGGGTGCCATCGCCTTCTCCGTAGGATAAGCTTATCAATTTTTAAAAAGAAGCCAGTGGGATATTGACAGGGATTGCACTGAATCTGTAGATCAATTTGGGAAGCCTGGTCAAAATGCAACACTTTCTGATCTATGAACATGGGATATTTTTTCTTTCATTTACACAACACTTTTTTTATTTTTGGTAATTTTCAGAGTACAAGTTTCGCTCTTTTGTTACCTCAGAGCTTTCCTGAAGCTTCTTTGGTGATGCCAACGCACAGTCAAACTAGCATCATGATTTCAATAGCTAACATTCCTTCAGGCTTTTAATCCAGGCTGAGCTTCAGCGAAGTGGAAAGCAGAGCAGAGCCAGGATTGAAGTCCAGATGTGTGACTCCTGAGTTAGGCTCTTTCATCCACCTGCTTCTCAGGAAACGCACCTGGGATTGTAACTGAACTGAAAGAGATCCAAGGCCCTCAGAGGATTCACAAAGAGGTTTCAGGCCATAAAGCCATGATCACATCTTGAAAAAGATACCCAAGCTCTCCTACTGCCTTCCAGGGCTCCCGAGTGGGTGTCCCCCATCTCTCCTTCTAAGTAAACATACACATCTTGTATTAATTCCATAAATATTTACTGATTTATAGCTGATATGTCAGGAGTATGGGAGGCCAGTGGCTTGCAACTGGAGTCTGAAGTGGCGGGCGTTTGTGGGACAGGACCCTTAACTTGTGGGGTCTATGCTAACCTCAGGTACTCAGTGTCAGATTGCATAGAATTATTGACACCCAGTTGGTGTGTGGAGAGCTGGAGAATTGATTGCTAGTGTCTTCATGTCCCAAGTGTTAGAGAAGAAATAGAAAAAAACAGTGTGTGATGGGTGGTTGAGGACAGCCTCCCTGAGACCTACTATGTGAAGATCCAGAACAGAGTCTGGATGGAATGGCAAACACAGTGGCACCAAGGAGGTCCCAGGCTTGGTGTGTTGGAGGGTCAGAAAGAAGCCAGGTGTGGCCAGAGCATCGTGAAGAGTGAGCTGAGAACAGAGAGCGAGGCAGGGGCTAGATCCTGAGGGTCTTATTATTGGTTGCTGTCTGGGCAGGAAACAGATGGACCCTTTGGGGAGGGCAAGAGATGAAAGTTTAATGAGAGGACTGTTGATGGAGGTTGGGTGGGGTTAAATGAGGCTAATAAGGAAGGATGAAGCACTTCCGGCAGCAGTGGGCCCTTGTTACCCCACTAATCCTGATGGAGCCAGGGAGGAGCTGGGAGGGGAACCCAGAAAGAGTCGTGGCTGTAAGAGACTATGTGTGGCTCTTACAGGGAAGGGCCCAGCAGCGCCAACCCCGGCCAGGCAGAGAGGAAGCTGGGAGTGAGGCCCCGCCCCTCCCTTCCCATCTGGCACCTCCCTGCTGGCACCTCTCATTGGCCATTCCCTCCAGAATCCAGAGGGCAAAAGTTGATGTTGAATCAGGTCCACACTAAGCAGGACGGAGGATGAAGAGTGACCTGGGGACAAATAGGGAAGGTCTAGGCCAGTCATGGAAGGGGCGGCTCCAGTGTGCATTTTATTCCTAGAGGGGCCTCTGCAGGGTTAAGCTGGGGAGTGATCTGATCCGGGATGACCTTGACCTCTCTGGCTGCAGTCTGGGGAATAGACTGAGTGGGGAGGGGCCGGGTGGGGAGAGGAGTTGGGGAGGTTCTTCTAGTTGCCCACGGGGGATGATGATGGTAGATTGGACCTGAGATGGTGTGGCCAGAGAAGAGCATGGGGTCAGGGTTATAGTCTGAGTTGAAACTAACAGGAATTGCTGGTGGATTAGGTGTGAGCAAAGGGGTACGGCAATGTGAGAAAGCAGAGTGGGGAAGAGAGTAATGGATGACTCAGTTTCGGCCTCACTTAAAGCTCAGGAAACTCACAGCTATGTGTGCGTGGACATGTCACCCCTCTGGACTCGTCCCATTTGCCCAGCCTCAATGCTTCACAGGGAAAGGGGACTTGTGTGACTTCCTAGAACTGCCTTATGTGGCAGGTATCTTCTCAACAAGTGAAGAATCCAGACAGCAGAGAGGTTGAGACATCTGCTCAAGATCACACAGCAAAAAGGTGATGGGGATTTGGAGACCTGGGTCTATCTGATTCAAGACCACCCTGTGCAGAAAGAGTCAGATGGGCTCTCTTGCCTCACACTTCAGCCACAAACTGTGGCTTGTGCTGCCCTGTGAGATCTGTTCTAGAGAGAGGCTGCAAGCCCCTCAGCAACGTGTGCATGCTGTTAGGGATGCCTGAGGAGATACGTCTGTAGTGTGTAGGAATTTGGGCAAAGCAGCAGTGCTAACAGATGCTTTTTAGTCCCTCCCCCCCCATTTTACAGAATTGAAGAACAAGGAAGGGAACTAACATTTACAAGCTCATTCATTCACTTCAGTTCAGTTCAGTTGGTCAGTCACGTCTGACTCTTTGAGACCCCATGGACTGCAGCATGCCAGGCTTCCCTGTCCGTCACCAATTCCCCCAGCTTGCTCAAACTCATGTTCATCGAGTCGGGGATGCCATCCAACCATCTCATCCTCTGTTGTCCCCTTCATTATGGAATTCAGAAACTTATTCCTGAATTCCTGTCTTGTGGGCAGGCTTCTTGCATTGTCTTATAGAATCCCTGAAATGAACCCAGCCAAGGCAGGGTTACTTACACTACTTCTCCCCTGATTCATAGACTTGAGGAAACGAGACTCAGAGAGGACAAGTGACTTGCTCAAGGTAATACTACCCCCTCACCCAAGAATCTACCACTGAGTGTAAGGCCCCTGGGTGGCAAACTATGGGGCACAGTGTTAGAATCATGGTGCTAAGGCCATGAACCCAGCACCTTCATTCAAATGCTGAATCCAGGCCATCTTCATTCAAATCTTGGTTCTCTTCTTTAGAGGTGCGGCCTCAGTTTCCACATCTGTAAAATGGGGTTAGTAGTGGTGTCTATCTGAAAGACTACTGCAAGGATTGATGGAGATGAGGCATGCAAACGGCTGAGCAGAGCAAGGGCTCAGAGCACTTTGACCATCACTGGAATCTCCCTTCCTGAAGCTAGATTCTGATTCAATGCCATGAGGTAGACTTCCCAGCCATCTCTGGGCCCCTTCACTCAGCATGAGTCAGATCAGTTCTGCTTCCTTCCCTGAGATGCTGCCTGGCACCGGGCCCCAGGATGCAGATGCAGGAATGGGAGGATGGGCTTTGCCTCCAAGCCATCTCATCATGGGGGGACAAGTGCAGACACAGGCACGCACCTCAGAACCCAACAAGTGCAACCGTAAAACTGGGTTCAAACAAGAGTGAGAATAGCAACGCTCCCACCCCATTCTCTTCCTAGCGCATCGCTGTTTCATTCATTTCTCTGCACTCGGTATCCAAAACCATCTTGTACATTGGTTGGTTGACTTGTGTGTTGCCAGTCTTTATCAGGGCTTCCCTGTGGCTCAGCTGGTAAAGAACCCACCTGTGATGCGGGAGACCTGAGTTCGATCCCTGGGTTGGGAAGATCCCTTGGAGAAAGGAAAGGCTACCTGTACCAGTATCCTGGCCTAGAGAATTCCCTGGACCGTATAGTCCATGAGGTCACAAAGAGTCGGACACGACTGAACCACTTTCACTTTATCAAGAAGTAACCCGCCCATCACTGGCTCCTGCACCGTCCAGCATCATGTCTGGCATCTGCAGCTGCTCGATAAATATTGGTTGACTGCATCAATAGATGTTGGGCAGAATGAAGTCTCATGAGTCGTCAGCGCTCTGTCCCTGGACATGGCAGACGGAGGCAGGAGACAGCAGGGAAGGAATTTGTGGCTCAGGCCTTGAGCTCTCCTGTCCTCTGTACAAGCCTGTGTCATCAGGGATGCTGACAGGGACTACAGCCTCGGGTCACCTTGGAGGTTGGCTACTAACACTTTTCCACCAGCCCAAGGGGCTGTTTGAGACTTCAAGGGGGAAAGTTCAGGGGTGAAGGTGGGAGGGAAGGTCTGGGCAGCAGACTGTATACAAGCGAGTTTGAATAAGCCTGTGGAGGTCTCAGTGTATTTGTCCAGTGAGAGGGGTGCTAACATCCATTTATAGCAGTTAGGGCAGGTATCAGCCAACCTCATTGCTCACCATGTTCAAAACGAGCCCTTTTAGGAAAAGTGCCTGGCAAACGGGAAGCCCTCTGTCAATGTTGTTTGTGCTAAGTGGCTTTAGTCGTGTCAGACTCTTTGCAACTCTATGGACTGTAGCCCACCAGGCTCCTCTTGTCCGTGGGATTCTCCAGGCAAGGATACTGGAGTGGGTTGCCATTCCCTTCTCCGGGGTATCTTCCCAACCTAGAAATCAAACCCACATCTCTTACATGTACCTGCACCGGCAGGCAGGTCCTTACCACTAGCGCCAGTGAGTGTTAGCCATGCTCTTTCAAGGGTCGCAGGCTAGTCCTGAATCCACCGGCTACGGGCACCGCGACACCTCGATTCTGTTCCTCCGTGGGACCCTTTCTAACTAGTCAAGTTCTCTCCCGAGACTTTCCAAGGTCTAGGAGTGGCCGCTGGGCTGCAGCAAAGAGCTTCCTTCAATGTTTCAAACGTGAGTCTTAAAAAAAATAAAAAAATAAAAAACAAGGAGAAACCTTTCCTGGATTGTTGCCTGCGGCTGACACAGTTTAAATTAACTTAAACCATTTCCTTCTCCCACCTTCACCTCGTTATCCTTTTTCACGGAGGAGAGAAGAGAAAACCTTTTCAGGAAAAAGCTACTGGAGACGCTTCTCTTTCTCTTCCCTGCAGCGGATGCCAGGCCCGGAGATGCTAAAGTTTGCAGCCTGCGCGCTGCAGTCCTCGCGAGGGAGGTAGCTTTTAGGGCCGGTTGCTAGGGAACGAGGGCGGCTCGGGTCCCGGGGGAGGGTGGCCGGTGCCGCGTCCAGCCGCCGCCCCGCGCTGCAGTGCCGCGCGCGGCCGCTAGGGTGCAGCAGGGCCCTGCGGATGGCGCGGCCGCCCGCTCGGCTTCTTGCATGCCGGCCACGTCCCCGGCAGGGGCGGCGGGATGCAAAAGCCGGCGGCGGGGCGGCGACCTGAGCTGGCTCAGGGCTGCGGGGGCCGCAGGGCGCCGGCCTGAGATCTGCCTCTCGTCGCCCTCCGCTCTAATTCTGGTACCCTAGGATCAGAGCTGGTCCAGGGCAGCATCTCACTGCCCCTTCATCCCTTTTCATCCCACCCTGGGTTTCCGCGGGGAATTGCTTCCAGGACGCCCGCGGATACCACAAATCTGCGGATGCTCACATCCCTTGCAGACAGTGAGATACTACAGCCGGCCCTCCGTATCCGCGGGTTCAGCCAAAATTTGATGCGCGCGGGTTGGGTGACTTCGCTAATTGACCCATCCTTTCTTTCTTCGTTCCTTCGCCCTCACACACCAATCTCTTCCTTCCCGGCCTTCCTTCTTCCCTTTCTCCCTTCTCCATTCCTCCCTTCCTTCTTTCCTCTCTTTCTTCCACTGCACACTCACCATCCATTCATTTCCCTCTCCGTCCATCCATCCCTCCAACTTTCTCCCTGCTGCTCTTCTTTCTCACTTCCTTCTGGACTCTAGAGTTGGACTAGAATTCCTACTGTTGGCCAAACGTCTCTGGGCAAGTTGTTAACTTTTGTGCATCAACCGTTGTGCGTCTGGGCAGTGAGGACTCCCGGACCAGCCTCACTGGGGCTGCTTTGAGGATGGAGGGATGGTCCACAGAAAACTCTTGCACGAATGCTTGGCACCTCGTGAGCACCCCAATGACGCTCTCAGCGTCACCTCCCGTTCCTTCTTTCTCCACTCAGGCTGCGCATTACAGTCACCTGGGGGACCTTTTGAGCCGATTACCTGGGCGCGGGTGGGGCCCAGGCCGTGGTAATTCTTGACGGCTCTGTAGCTGATTCTAACGGGCTGCTGGAGTGGAGTCCCACTGGGAAGACATTTTGAATGATGTCAACTAGTGCCAGTCTCTGTGCCAGGCGAACCCCCAGCAAGTTGGGGGGTGGGGACTTGTCCTCCCCAACTCGCTTGTCTCCCTTCCTCCCACTCGCCTAGTGTCTCTGAGACTCCAGCCTCCTTGTAGTGTCCCTTTTGTCTTCAGGGAACAAGCATATTCTCACCTCCAGTCTCTTCAGATGTGTATAAGAGACAGATTGGACCAAGTCCTATTAGCAGAAAGATTGCAGTCACTGGCAAATTGGACCTCTCTCCCTGTTCTTCTCCTGAGAAGGGGAAAAATAAGATCTTTGGGTCCAGGTAATTTATTAAAAGGGCGAGTGCCCCACCTGTACCTTCTCAAAGACCTAAGGTGAAGCCAGAGCTTGTCAATTTGCCAAACCTTCCCCGCTGACGTGTGTTGTCTGACATGTGCTTGCGTACTTAGTCCTGTCTAACTCTGAGACCCCCTTGGACTCTTGCACACCAGGCTCCTCTGTCCACGGGGTTTTCCAGGCAAGAATACTGGAGTGGGTTGCCATTTCCTTCTCCAGGGGATCTTCCTGACCCAGGGATGGAACCTGTGTCTCCTGTATCTGCTGCATTGCCATGGGGGAAGCGGCATGCATAGGGTTAATTGTTTTCCTAAGAAATAGTTGTTGACATTTAAAAACCAGCAGATTTCACACCTTCTTATGAGAAACGAAAAGTTCTGGTAACAAATATCTTATCCCCCGCCATCCGGCCCCTGCACCCCACGGTGAGCTAGAGCAGCGTTGACCTTCTGCCAGACAGGGGGTGGGCCCTGCATTTCTCAAGACTCTGGACCCAGTTTCCTGCTGATGTTACTTCCAGGCCTCTTTCAAGGCAGGGAGCTCTGTCACTATCCTATATCTTATGGATGAGGCAGCTGAGGCCCAGAGAGGCCTGTGCGCTTGGCAGGGGCACACAGCAAGCGTTTGGAGGCAGCAGGCGGGACTGAGGGCTGTCGGATACCAGAGACACAAAGAACGGGTGATGAGTGATTCTGAGGGTCTCTTCTGGGGAGAAAAATCATGAGAAGGTATTGGGGGTGAGGTGGGTCTGAGACTGTTTCAGTGGGGAGAACAGATGCCTCAGAAGGGGGGGCCGGTGTTGTGTTTTTGTGGGGACGAACATAGTCATTTTCAGGTGGGAAGGCTGTTCCATGTGACTTCAGGAGGTCATGGTACATTGCATCCAATATTCAGCGGGTGCTTACCTTGTATGGGTCACTACACAGAGTATGTTCCATGGGTCACCCTTTACCCAGCCAAAGGGATAGGCACATTCATAACCTCCCTTTTGTCAAGAAACAAAGGTTCAGAGAGATTTAGCAAATTGCCTAGCAGCACTGTGCTTGGTTTTACTACTGGCATGAATATTCAGTCTTTTCTCCTTGCTGCCTACATGGAAAAGAACATTTTCTAGCCCTGTGTTAGGCAGGCCCGTATGATTAGTTCTGGTCATTGAAATATGGGTAGGAGTGATGGTTGTCACCTCCTGGCTGAAGGAGGGAAATGCCCCTCTGAAATAATGGAATCTGTCTTGCCACCCCCTGCTCCTGCCTTATAACTCCAGTGGTGGAACTGAACCAGGAGGGAAGGGGGCAAGGCACAGCCTTTGCAAGAGTGGTATAAACATAGGACATGACAAAGACTGATTAGAACCACCTAGGTCCAAGATGGCAGGAGATTTGACTTCCAGTAGAATTTGAGCCTCACATGCTCCTTGTAATACATCAGTCAAACGCCACGCCCACCAGCACCACGACAGTTCTGGGTCTAACCATAGAAAGCCAAAAAGCTAGTGGTGGCCTAATTCCTGGAAATCCCTGCCACTTTCTTGAAAAAATTGGAATAATCCTCCCACTCATTAGCCTATGAAATTACCCACCCCGTAAAAACTAACCACACCATATTTTGAGACCCTCTTGCCTCTGAGACAGCCCATACTCTGCCTGTGGAGTGCATTTTTCTCTAAATAAGTTCTCTTCTTACCTATCACTTCATCCCTGAATTCTCTTGAGATGACACAAGAACCTCAGATTCCCAGGCAATGGAGCCACGTAGTCTAGGCAGTTAGCATGTGGAGAGCAACTGCCCTGACAAGGGGTCCTGACCTCGAGTAGGTCTGCATGAACACAAACTTTGATTGTACTAAGCCACTGAGATTTTGGGATTGTTACTGAAGCAGATCCCAGTCTACCCTGATGAACACAGGCAGACTGCAAAGATATTGTAGGTTTGATTCCAGACCACAGCAGTAAAATGAATATGCAATAAAGAAAGTCACACAAAATTTTTGTCTCCTAGGACATATAAAAATGATGCTAACACTCTACTGT
>SJYC01144452.1:0-26385 GCA_006408675.1 Madoqua kirkii | reverse complement strand
ACTTCAGGAGGTCATGGTACATTGCATCCAATATTCAGCGGGTGCTTACCTTGTATGGGTCACTACACAGAGTATGTTCCATGGGTCACCCTTTACCCAGCCAAAGGGATAGGCACATTCATAACCTCCCTTTTGTCAAGAAACAAAGGTTCAGAGAGATTTAGCAAATTGCCTAGCAGCACTGTGCTTGGTTTTACTACTGGCATGAATATTTCAGTCTTTTCTCCTTGCTGCCTACATGGAAAAGAACATTTTCTAGCCCTGTGTTAGGCAGGCCCGTATGATTAGTTCTGGTCATTGAAATATGGGTAGGAGTGATGGTTGTCACCTCCTGGCTGAAGGAGGGAAATGCCCCTCTGAAATAATGGAATCTGTCTTGCCACCCCCTGCTCCTGCCTTATAACTCCAGTGGTGGAACTGAACCAGGAGGGAAGGGGGCAAGGCACAGCCTTTGCAAGAGTGGTATAAACATAGGACATGACAAAGACTGATTAGAACCACCTAGGTCCAAGATGGCAGGAGATTTGACTTCCAGTAGAATTTGAGCCTCACATGCTCCTTGTAATACATCAGTCAAACGCCACGCCCACCAGCACCACGACAGTTCTGGGTCTAACCATAGAAAGCCAAAAAGCTAGTGGTGGCCTAATTCCTGGAAATCCCTGCCACTTTCTTGAAAAAATTGGAATAATCCTCCCACTCATTAGCCTATGAAATTACCCACCCCGTAAAAACTAACCACACCATATTTTGAGACCCTCTTGCCTCTGAGACAGCCCATACTCTGCCTGTGGAGTGCATTTTTCTCTAAATAAGTTCTCTTCTTACCTATCACTTCATCCCTGAATTCTCTTGAGATGACACAAGAACCTCAGATTCCCAGGCAATGGAGCCACGTAGTCTAGGCAGTTAGCATGTGGAGAGCAACTGCCCTGACAAGGGGTCCTGACCTCGAGTAGGTCTGCATGAACACAAACTTTGATTGTACTAAGCCACTGAGATTTTGGGATTGTTACTGAAGCAGATCCCAGTCTACCCTGATGAACACAGGCAGACTGCAAAGATATTGTAGGTTTGATTCCAGACCACAGCAGTAAAATGAATATGCAATAAAGAAAGTCACACAAAATTTTTGTCTCCTAGGACATATAAAAATGATGCTAACACTCTACTGTGGAATAGCATTATGTCTAAAAATGTATATATATATGTGTGTGTGTGTGTGTGTGTGTGTGTTCAGGTGCTCAGTTGTGTCTGACTCTTTGTGATCCCATGTAGCCCGCCAGGCTCCTCTCTCAACAGTATTTTCCAGGCAAGAATACTGGAGTGAGTGAAAATGTACATACCTTAATTAGCATACTTTATTGCTAAAAATGCTAACCAATCATCTGAGCCCTCAGTAAGTTGTAGGGGTAGCATCAAAGATCATCGATTATAGATCACCGTAACAAGTCCAATACTAATGAAGAAGTTTGAAATGCTGCAAGAATTACCCAGATACGACCCAGAGACACGAACTGAGCAACTGTTGTTGGAAAAATGGTGCTGAAAGACTTGCTTGATTCAGGCTCACAAACCTTCAGTGTGTAAAAAGCACAGGATCTGTGGAGCACAATAAAATGAGGTGTGTATGACAGCTAACAAGTGGAGTGGCTGGGGTTTGAACCCACACTTTCATGACCCCAAACTCTTGTCTGTTATATTAGAAGTAGAATCAGGGAAGGCGGATGCACATTCCTTTGATTCAGAGACACACGTTTTCTCCCCTCCTGAAAACAGGTTTCATTTTATCATCAATGGCGTTTTCACAGTTGTTATTGGCCTGATGGCAGTGTGACACACTTGTCATTGCCTGGGGCCTTTTGGCAAGGTTTTTTAAAAAAGTGCTAGTGTCAGAACTTGAAGAATGAGTGTCTACTTGAGATAAAATCTCAGGGACCGTGGTGGAACACTCTTTTAAGAAATGTTATATCTCCTAAGCTCTTGATGTCCCAGAAGATGATATTGTATGAAAAACACAAACATCAATGACTCTGAGTTGAAAAGAGACTCACAAAAGTCAAATTCTGAAGGCGAAGATGTGGGATAACTTGACCAATTTATGCTGATGTTTTCCATTTTATATATGCACAGTAGTGACATATGATAAAAATCTACTTTTAAATAAGTCTAAGAGAGCCCTTTCAATACATATAAAATAAAAATTCTAAGTGATAATGAAGCACTGTGTCTTGGTTTAATTGGCAGTGTTCTTTCTTTCTTAGTGGTACATGAAGATGCATCCTACAATCAATGGCATCTAAGACTTGTTGAAATATGGTCCTTGTTGATTCCAGGAGGCAGAATTTGGTACAACCAATAGCTGCTTGGGTTGGGTGGTGGTGCCTGGACCCCTTGCAGAGCCTGCTAGAGTTGGAGGGCCTGGCACCATTCTGGGGGATCTGTTCTCAGAGGCCCCTTCTGTGCCTGAGGAACTTGGCTTTGACTTTCTTCTCTGCAGATTCTCTTTCTGACAGCTCCTGGTTTATGGCTGCTCAGTGGAGCTGATAGAGTTTAGGATAAACGCAGGCTCCACAGAGGGGATGAGGCATCCTCAGAATGTAATAAAGAGAAAGAGAGAGAGCTCCCCAGGTCCCTTCCAGGGAAATCAAGTGAAATTTCTGGAATGAAGATAAAGATAGTGGCTGTGCTCAGAGGGTCTGTGGGGCCAGACTCCTGTGGAGGGTGGGGAGGAGAAGGGCAGGACCTGCTAGTTCCATCCTTCCCCTTCGCTCTCTCTGCTCAGCGCTGGCCCTGCCCTCACCCCTCCCCACGCACATCAGTCAGGGCCCACCGCGTGCTGCCGCAGTAACAAGCATCTCTCATATCTCGGTTTCAGTAGCTCGGAACCTCAAAGGTTTCGTTCTCCCTTATGGGTTTCTAAATGTCCCTTGTGGGTTTCTCCTCAGTCAGGAGCCTGGTGGACAGAGCCTCCACTGCCCGGGGTGTCCCACGTTGCCCACTCAAAAATGACATATATCCCTTCCACTGACATACCATGGCCACGGCAAGTCACCCAGCCGCAGCTAATGTCAAAGGAAGTGCAATCCTACCACATGACATAAGGCAGAGGAACCGAACATCCCTGAGCAACCCTGGGGACCTTCCCACTGACCACATTTCTATCCCTGACCTTGTCTCCATTTCTAGCCATGCCCTGGTCTGTAACCACTCTCATCACTGGCCGTACTCCATCCCTTAGAGTCTCTACATCCCTGATCATGTCCCTGTGAATGAGGCTGTATTTGTGAGGCTGTGAGTTCTGGCGTTTACTTCTGAAAATGCAGATCTGGGTCTGTTCTAAAAAACCCAAAAAGTTAGTCACTCAGTCATGTCCAACTGTTTGCAGCCCTGTGGCTGCGGCCCCCCAGGCTCCTCTGTCTACGGGATTCTTTAGGCAAGAATACTGGAGTGGGTAGCCACCCCCTTCTCTAGGGGCTCTTCCTGACCCTGGGGTCAAGCCCAGGTGTCCTGCATTGCAGGTTCTTTACTATCTGAGCCACCAGGGAAGCTGTTCTTCCCCTCTTACTCTGCTCCGTTTTACTGTACCAGCTATGTCTGTGGCTGAGAGCCCTGCTGGACGGGGCACTCTTGTGCCACAGGACAGGGGTCATTCATTCTGTGACCCCAAGCCCAGAACAGAGCGTGCCACAGAAGAAGAGTGCATTTTGGGGAAGAATGGGTGCTCAACTGAATGGCAGAAAGAGTCTTTGGCAGAATGAAGTGCTCCTTACCCCAGGGAGTCCAGACAGCTTGAGCCAGGACCCCAGTCTCTGCCCACTGACTCGCTCTGTCAGAAACGCCCAGGGATTGTGTGCATATGTGTGTGTGTAGAGGGGGTAGGGAGTGTGTGGAGACCCCTGTATTCAGACGCATCCTCAGAGGCTGGGCTGTGCCTGGGCTGACAGTAGTCAGCTTGGAGTTGGGGGACAGCCCTGTGTCAGCACCGCAGTTCAGTCTAGACCACTGGCTCTCAACCTCCCTGCCCCGAGTCACGACACGTGGGGCAAATGACAGCCACAGGAATATCATGTTACAGGCACAGCTAGCCCGTGATCAGAAGCATAGATAAACAGACTCTGGGTTATGTGCAATCCTGAGTGACTGGCTGCAAATCCACTGCTTGCTTTCTCTGTGAAAGGAAGCTCATCAGAAAGCAAGTGAGTGAGAATAATTTTTTACAGCGTTTTTGTCAGGACTTTTTATACATTTGGCTGCAAGTGATATAGAACCAGTTGAAACAGGACTGTGCAAACGATAGGGAATTTATTTGCTTATTTATCCAAAAAGTCCAAGGCAGATGACTTCAAGCATCCAACGTGTGCCAGTGATGTGACCCGGAGTCCATGGATGAAGGTTCTCTGTTCAGAAGAAAAACGTGGCATTTATTGGTCATTGACTTTGTTCCAGGTGCTGGGCTAACACTCTGCATCATATCCCATCACCTTTAATCTGCACAATTCTGTGTAGTAGTTTCTAGGATTACTTTATGCACCTGAGACAGTGAAGGCTCAGAGACATTTAGTAACTTGCCTAAGGACACACACCAATAAGTGGCAGACCCAGTATTAGATCACTATTTGTTTGGCTGACTCTACAGCCTGTACTCTTTTCTTTTCTTTTTTTTTTCTTTTTTAACTTTTTATTTTGTATTGGGGTATAGATGATTAAAAATGTTGTGATAGTTACAGGTGAATAACAAAGGGATTCAGCTATACATATACATACATCCATTCTCCTCCAAACTCCCCTCCCATCCAGGCTGCCACATTACATTGAGCAGAGTTCCATGTGCTGTACAGTAGGTTCTTGTTGGTTATCCATTTTAAATACAGTAGTGACTATATGGCCATCCCAAACTCCCTAACTCTCCCTTTCTCTATCCTTTCCCTGGTAACCATAAGTTCTTTCTCTAAGCCTGTGAGTCTCTTTCTGTTTTGTAAGTAAGTTATTTGTATCTTTTTAGATTCCACATGTGAGGAGTGTCATATGGTGTCTCTCCTTCTCTGTCTGACTTACTTCACTCAGTATGATAATCTCTAGATCCATCCATGTTGCGGCAATGGCATTTTATTCTTTTTAATGTACAGCCTCTACTCTTAATCCTTGTCATATTTATTTTCCAGCTCGAGATAAATACTGTAAAAGACACTCATGTAAACCACTCTATTTCCTAAATCCTAGGAGGCAGGTTCCCTGAGGGGTAACATTTCAGTCCTCAGGAACCTCAGGTTAAAAGAACTAGAGATGCTAATTTGCTCCTGCATCCACCTCTCCTGCAGGAAACTTACACCTCACAGCCCTGCTGCTAAGTCGCTTCAGTCGTGTCCGACTTTATGTAAACCATAGACAGCAGCCCACCAGGCTCCCCCGTCCCTGAGATTCTCCAGGCAAGAACACTGGAGTGGGTTGCCATTTCCTTCTCCAATGCGTGCAAGTGAAGAGTGAAAGTGAATTTGCTCAGTTGTGTCCGACCCTTAGCGACCCCATGGACTGCAGCCTACCAGGCTCCTCCGTCCGTGGGATTTTCCAGGCAAGAGTATTGGAGTGGGTTGCCATTGCCTTCTCCCCTCACAGCCCTGGCCACCTTAAATGGCCATCATCTGTTAAAGGTGACTCCACCCTTCTCTTTCCAGTCATGGCTGATTGGACCGGCAGTGACCATGTGACCTGAGAACAGCCAGTGTTTAGGTTGGCCCACCACCTATCACTGGTGTGGCCTGGATGGGCTTGGCCAATCAGCTAGCTCTCCTGGAATTTGAACAACACTCAGAGGGAAATTCCCCATTGGTAGTGAATTGCCAAGAAGATTCAGGGTCGGAGCAGTCATTTGGGACCCCTGAATCGCAGAAGAAGCCTGTTAGTGGAGAGAGGAGGTCATGGCAGCTGTGTAAAGAAGAGTGGAGGTTCCGCAAAGGAGTGACTTCGCAACTGTTAGTAGCTTTCAGTTGGGCCGTGCTGCCTCTTGGCTCTACTTTCCCATCTCATCCATGGTACCAGCATTTTTCAGAACTCTGGGGTGCATTCCATACCTATCTGTGGGTTTAAGCATTTCTTTTTCTCTTTCTTCAGTTTAAAGACACAGGAAGATTAGTTGAAATGAATTAGGTGGAATAAAAATTAATTCAACAAATAATTATTGAGCTTCAACTCTGTGTCAGGAACCGTGCCAGGTTCTGTGAATGAGATGGGATCCATCAGGGACGTGGATCCTGACTCTAAGTTTTCCTGGAACCATCGCACACAACCCAGCGTGTCTTGTCTCTGCTCTGATGATGCATGTGTGTGTGCAAAATCACTTCAGTTGTGTCTGACTCTGCAACCCTTTGGACCATAGCCTGTCAGACTCCTCTGTCCAGGGGATTCTCCAGAAAAGGATCCTGGAGTGGGTTGCCACGCCCTCCTCCACGCTCTGATCATAGGCTGGATATATTCCCAACAGGATGCTTCTGTGGATGTTCGCCTCATGGGTGATTGTAGGGGCAGGAGGTAGAGAACTGCTGGTCTAGACTGAATGGCTATGTTAATTTGATGACCCTCTCTCTCTGGTCTTTACAAACCGAAGAGCTTGGATCAGGTATGTCTGAAGGTCTTTCTAGAGCATATGGCTTGGGGAAGAAAGTGGGCTTCCTTATTTACTGTAAACCTACAATGACCAACACTTTAGCAGGGAAAGAGACTGAAGGTTGCAGACTGTCCTCAGGGTCCCCAGGGGCCTGTCCTATGCTCGTTCCTGCTGCCATCACCATGGGGCTCTTGGGATGTTTATCCAACCTGAGCACTTTTCTGTGTGGATCCAGAAGGAGGTCTGTGGTCTCTCCTGGGTGGAGGGAAACAGACGGTGCCACTTGGCTGAGTCGTCTCTCTTCTCTTTCTTCCCTTCATGACTTTTTCTTGTTTTCAATTACACAAATGAAAATAGTGTCCAATACTACTGTATATAAAATAGGTAATCAACAAGGACCTGCTGTACAGCACAAGGAACTTTACTCAGTACTCTCTAATAACTCACATGGGAAAAGAATCTGAAAAAGAATGGATATATGTATAACTGAACTATTTTGCTGTAACACTCAAAACTAAGACAACATTGTAAATCAACTACACTCTAATATAAAATAAAACTGTAAAAAGTAGTTTGTAAAGCACACACAGAGTTTTAAAAATAACCATAAAATAAAGACCTAAGTTGAGAAATAGAACACCTCAGAAACTCCTAGATCTTTTCTCCAGTGACAGTTTCCCTCCCTTTCCAAAAGTTAGCACCAGCTTGAACTTTGTGCTAAGGTTTAATTCATTTTTACCGCTGTCTGGTGTACCGTTGTGTGAATGACTACAGCTTTTGTATCCGTTCTGTTGATGACGGACACGTGAATTGTTTCCAGCTGGGGAGGATATTCCTGTTTATGTCTCCTGCACACTTGTTCAAGGGTTAATCTAATGTATGTGACCGAGAGTATGACTGCTGGGTCCTGAGATTTTCTTATGTAAAAACATGAGAAGTTAAATCAACCTGTTTTCAAAAGTAGTTGTACCAAACACCCCACCACCTGTGTTTGAGAATTCCTGTGACCCCACATTCCTGATGATATTTTTCTTTAACAATTTCGCCCATCTCTTTGGTGGGAATTTGAAATCTCATTGTGATTTTAATTTGCACTTTTGTGATTTGCATCTTTTAAATTGTTTATTTGTTACTGATGTAGCATTAGTTTTTAGCATCATGTAAGTTTCGTGTGTACAACATTGTATGTCTACTTCCCTGTACACTGCAGGAGGCTCACCATCAAAAGTCTGTCTCCATCCATACTACATAGTGGATCCCCTTTGCCCATTTCACCCTCCACACCTTTGACTCTCCCTACCCCACCGCCACCCTGCTGAGCCTCCCCGTCGGGCACCACTACTCCATTCTACGTATCTATGTGTTTGTGTGTTTGCTTTTATTTGGTTGAGTTTAGTTTTTAAAAAAAATTTTTATATTACTAGATGTTTGAGTTTCCTCTTCTGGGAAATTTCTGTTCATGTGCACCCCCCACCCCCCATTTTTTTTTTGTGTGTGGTTTGGTCTTCTTACTGATTCATAGGAATTCTTAATACAGTTTTTTTTAAATATAAAAAAGTAAGCTTTAATAATAAACACGCCTTTACAAATGCAGCTTTTTAAAGCTTCTTGAGAAATAAGTATGGACATTTCTGAGACAGGATCACTGTGGAATCTGGTTCCTTTGGAAGAAAATATTTTGAGAATGAAAAGCCTGACACAAATCACTGACTAGTTTTCAAACGCTAGTTTCGTAATTCTGTGCACTTCTTAGTCTAATTATTACCTTTCTGTTGGCTTTTAGGGTTGTCTCCAGACTGTTAGGTGTCCCCTGATGTAAATGTTCATGTATATTCCTTCCAAAAATTTGAAGAACTAGAACCCCTTTTAGCCATCCTTATTTCCAAACACAACTATCCTTAGCGACCCTCAGTTAGCCAACTTAAAATTTTATGCCCAAAGACCTCATAGTTCAGTTCAGTTCAGTCACTCAGTCGTGTCGGACTCTTTGTGACCCCGAGAATTGCAGCACACCAGGCCTCCCTGTCTATCACCAACTCCCGGAGTTCACTCAAACTCATGTCCATCGAGTCAGTGATGCCATCAGCCATCTCACCCTCTGTCGTCCCCTTCTCCTCCTGCCCCTAATCCCTCCAAGCATCAGAGTCTTTTCCAATAAGTCAATTATTTGCATGAGGTGGCCAAAGTATTGGAGTTTCAGCTTCAGCATCAGTCCTTCCAATGGACACCCAGGACTGATCTCCTTCAGAATGGACTGATTGGATCTCCCTGCAGGAAATATAGTTTGAAGAGCAATCTTTTGTTGATTTATATGCTGTAAATATCTTCTCTTACATCCATGTATTCTTGAAAAAATTCAAATATGGCTAATACTAAAATTCCACCTGAAGTCCTCCTCAGAAGTAACAACTTATCATTTAACTGTGGTTTCTTTCAACTGTTTTCTATGCATTCACGCACACGCACGCACATACATTCCTATAAGAACACATTGTCTTCTTCCATTTGTTCCAATACAATCTGTAGGTATTATTCTGTAAACTCTGAGTTCACTTACTGTGTCTTGAAAAGTGAAACTGAAAGTTGCTCAGTCGTGTCTGACTCTTTGCGACCCCATGGCCTCTATCCTCTGGAATTCTCCAGGCCTGAATACTGGAACGGGTAGCCGTTTCCTTCATCTGTTTAAGTTGTTTGTCTAGGTCTATCTCGTTTCTGTTATTTGCTTCCTAGTATTTATTCCATAATACCTTCCTGGGTCAGGAAGATCCGCTGGAGAAGGGCTAGGCTACCCGCTCCAGTATTCTTGGGCTTCCCTGGTGGCTCAGCTGGTAAAGAGACTGCCTGCAATGTGGGAGACCCAGGTTTGATCCCTGGGTTGGGAAGATCCCCTGGAGAAGGGAAAGACTACCCACTCCAGTATTCTGGCCTGGAGAATTCCATGGACTATACATGGTGTTGCAAAGAGTCAGACACGATAAGTGACTTTCACATTCCATAATATGTGCATTATTTTAATTTAGTCATTCCTTTATCTATAGACATGACATTGCTTACAACTGTTTGCTCTTACAAATGATACTTGTGGTGACCATCCTTATTTTATGCCTCCTTGGGCCTGGAGATGAGTACTTTTCTAGGATACTCACTTAACGGTGGCTAAAATAATATCCTCATTTCAGATTTCAAGATACTGACAGATTGCCTTCCCCAAAGCTACCATTTTCCATTTCTAGCTTTTGCATGAGGTGGCCAAAGTATTGGAGTTTCAGCTTCAGCATCAGTCCTTCCAATGGACACCCAGGACTGATCTCCTTCAGAATGGACTGATTGGATCTCCCTGCAGGAAATATAGTTTGAAGAGCAATCTTTTGTTGATTTATATGCTGTAAATATCTTCTCTTACATCCATGTATTCTTGAAAAAATTCAAATATGGCTAATACTAAAATTCCACCTGAAGTCCTCCTCAGAAGTAACAACTTATCATTTAACTGTGGTTTCTTTCAACTGTTTTCTATGCATTCACGCACACGCACGCACATACATTCCTATAAGAACACATTGTCTTCTTCCATTTGTTCCAATACAATCTGTAGGTATTATTCTGTAAACTCTGAGTTCACTTACTGTGTCTTGAAAAGTGAAACTGAAAGTTGCTCAGTCGTGTCTGACTCTTTGCGACCCCATGGCCTCTATCCTCTGGAATTCTCCAGGCCTGAATACTGGAACGGGTAGCCGTTTCCTTCATCTGTTTAAGTTGTTTGTCTAGGTCTATCTCGTTTCTGTTATTTGCTTCCTAGTATTTATTCCATAATACCTTCCTGGGTCAGGAAGATCCGCTGGAGAAGGGCTAGGCTACCCGCTCCAGTATTCTTGGGCTTCCCTGGTGGCTCAGCTGGTAAAGAAACTGCCTGCAATGTGGGAGACCCAGGTTTGATCCCTGGGTTGGGAAGATCCCCTGGAGAAGGGAAAGACTACCCACTCCAGTATTCTGGCCTGGAGAATTCCATGGACTATACATGGTGTTGCAAAGAGTCAGACACGATAAGTGACTTTCACATTCCATAATATGTGCATTATTTTAATTTAGTCATTCCTTTATCTATAGACATGACATTGCTTACAACTGTTTGCTCTTACAAATGATACTTGTGGTGACCATCCTTATTTTATGCCTCCTTGGGCCTGGAGATGAGTACTTTTCTAGGATACTCACTTAACGGTGGCTAAAATAATATCCTCATTTCAGATTTCAAGATACTGACAGATTGCCTTCCCCAAAGCTACCATTTTCCATTTCTAGCAACAGTACATGAAAGTGCCCATTTCCCTACACTGTCATCAACCCTCACCTTGATCTCATTTTTCTTATCCCTTTGACAGGTCTGAAAAGGTTTCTCTTTAATTTCCATAGTGCCTTGCTGGGTTGAGGATCTGTTTGTATGTGAACTGATCCTAAATCTTTGTTGTGTGTGAGTTGCCTGTTTATATACCTTGCTCATTTTGCAACTGGGCTGTTTCCCTTTTCTTTTTTTGCTTGTCAGTTGATTGCTTAAAAAAGCTTTAATCGGAGTATAGTTATTTACAGTATTGTATAAGTTTTGGGTGTACAGCACAGTGATTCAGTTATAAATAACACACACACACACACACACACATATATATATATATATATATAGTATTTTTCAGGCTGTTTTTCCATAATATTTATTATGGTCCTTGTTGGTTATCTATGTTATAGTTTTGCTTTTTCTTATTAATTGATAGATAACACATTTTTTTGACAGTCAAATATGTCAAAAAGCATTTCCCTGCCAATTGGGATTTTATTTATTTTTTAAAAATTTTATTTGTTTGTGTGTTTTTAACTGCTCTGGGTCTTCGGTGCGGTTCGCAGGCTTCTCCGGGCAGTGGCTTCTCTTGTTGCGGAGCTCGGGCTCCAGGATGCTTGGGCTCCAGTAGTTACAGCCCGTGGGCCACGGGCACCGGCCCAGTAGTTGTGGCATCTGTGCTTAGTTGCTCTGAGGCATATGGGATCTTTCCAGACCAGGGATTGAACCCTTGTCCCCTGCATTGGCAGGTGGTTGTTAACCACTGGATCACTGCAATTTTAGTCAAAATTCCCCACTGCAATTTTAGTCGAAAACTTTAGTATCTCATCTGGCAATTTTTCAAGGGGTCTAGTTCCCAGACCGGGTGAGCCTGAGAGTGTCGAGGGACCTGAGCTACCCCAGCCCAGATCAGCAGTGGCTTCCCGGTGAGCATAACCTGCTGGTAGCTCCAAGCCCGGGCCCATACAGGCCCAGGTGGCTTCCCCATGTCTCCCCAGAGACGGTGGCTGAGAGTCAGACGCCCGGAGCTCAGTTAGTGGGGAGGGCGTGCTTGGCATCTGGAGAATCACCACGTACTGTGGAGTGACTCTGAGTCATCATACACACACCTCCCCAATCCCTACAGCTGCCCTGTAGATGCCCACTGATAGCCCTATCATAGTTGCAGGTCCTTCACGGCCACCAAGCAGCGGGGCCAGGATTATTCAAGCGTGACTTGAAATCTCGCATGCTTTCCCTCGCAGCATGGTGGCCCTGAAAGGGGCAGTGGTAGCAGGGGCTGCTGATATTCCTACTCCTGTTACGATCACTGACAATCCTCGCACTCCTATGACTTCTGACCGTTCTTCTCCCTATTGCTACTGCTAGTCCCAGTACTGCTATAAATGTGTCAGTTTGGTCAACGCTCTCAAGTTTTATTTTATAGTGATAAGAACACAATGTGAGATCTATTCTCTTAACACATTTTAAGCGTACACAGCATTATTGTTGGCTATAGGTAGAACTCTTGGCAAATTGTCCTTCAGAAATGAAGGAGAGATAAAGACTTTACCAGCAACACAATAGCAACAGAAAAAAGTACTTGTTACTTTAGCCAACTGTGCGTGTGTCGGGCATGATTCTGGCAGACAAAGGAGCTGACCCTTTAGTGGCTGATGGAAAAGCCAGTAGCTTCCGAGCTCTGCCTGTGTGTAGGCACTGTGCTTGGCACTTAATGGACACTATTCCATTTAGTTCATTTAGTTCTTAAATACACTCTGGGAATTTGGCACTATTGCTCATTTTCTGATCTTGGCTCAGATGTCACCTCTTCAGAGAAGCCTTCCCTGGCACCCTATGCAAGTGGACATCACCCCCACCCCCGCAATCCCTGCCCCATCCTGTTCCCTCCATCCTGTCTCCCTGTGGATTCCCATCAGCGTTCTGATCACATGTTATCACTGTCTGTGTGATGATTGTCTGTCTCCCCGCTAGACCAAGAGTGACCTGTGTCTATTGGGTTTTCTGTTTTATCACAGGCAGCCCACACAGCAGCATCTGGTACACAGTAGGTAGCTGATTAAGACTTGTGGAATAAATTCCCATTTTCCAGATGGGGAAACTGAGACTCAGAGAAGTGGACAACTTTCCCAAGGTCACACTGCTAGAAGAGGCAGGGTGAGTGAGTGAAGTCGCTCAGTCGTGTCCGACTCTTTGCAACCCCGTGGGCTATAGCCTGCCAAGCTCCTCTGGCAGAAGGAGGACTCAAACCTTGGTCCTGATTCCAGTGCCCCGGATTCCACTGACTGTGTAGGGATTATACATAGACATATATAGGGGCTTCCTGACGTGGGGGCTGTGTCCTGGCTTTCTGGGATGCTACTGAAGATGAAATCAGGTCACAGTGCTGCCTCTTACCTGGCTTTATAACAGCCAATCACTTGGGACTTCCCTGGTGGCCCAGTGGTGAAGAAGTTTCCTGTCAATGCAGAGGATGAGGATTCGATCCCAGATCTGGGAAGATCCCATGTGCCACGGAGCAACCAAGCCACACGCTGCAGCTACTGAAGCCTGTGCTCCCAGAACCTGTGCTCCACGAGAGAAAACAATGCAAGGAGAAGCCTGCACAATGCACGGAAGAGCTGCCGCCACTCGCTGCAACTAGAGAGAGCCCCTGTAGCAGTGAAGGCCCAGTGCAGCCAGAGATTAAAAAAAAAAAACCTAGTCAACTGGCCATACCTGGCCTCTCAAAGCCAGGGAGTCAATAGGGGCTTCCAGAGGCCACTTTCCAGGGCTCAGACTAGCCAGAGATGATTCCACCAACTTCCCTGATGTGAGAGGACACTGCTCACCCTCGTTGGCTTAGGCTCTTCGGGCCAGAGAGAACTTTAGAAAGTAAAGCCTGAATCTTGGTTGGTGAATATCTTGGCAATATCCAGCATCCAGCAACAGGGTGGGTGCCCCATGATGCCGAAACATTGCTGTGGGCTGGGAAGGAAGGACTTTGCTCTGGACACCTGACCTCTCTGTTTATCTCATAAGCTATGCCCTGTTACCCCAAGGTCGTTGCATAGAATTTGTCCCCACTGTCAAAGAACACCTGTCCCCTGCCATTCCCACTTCCTTCACCTGGAGAAATGGTCCGTGATCATTTATTGGATCTCAGCTTACATGCTGCTTCCTTGGAGAAGCCTGCTAGGGCTCTGCAGGTCAGGACCAGGGATACTCTGGTCTGTTCTCCCGGTATCCTGCACTTTCTCTTGAGCTTACTAGATTCCAGTAGCAGGAATCCCTCTGGCTCACCATGGTAGCTGCAGCACCAGCTCAGTGCCTGGCACATGAGTGCTCGGTAAACATTATTTGTGTGAGTGTGGGATGTTTCTGACTGCCAGCCCTCCCAGGACCAGCCTTGCCAGGATGCCTCCTTCTGAGCAGAGATGACTTGCTTGTTCTAATTGGCGGTCTCAACCATCTTGTTATGGACAGAATTGAGCCCCACTTCCATTTCATATATTGAAACCCTAACACCCAGCATGACTGTCCTTGTAGATAGGGCCTTGAAAAGTAAAAACTGTGTTAGTCACTTAGTCATGTTAGACTCTTTGTGACCCCATGGACTGTAGCCCGCCAGGCTCCTCTGTCCATGGGATTCTCCAAGCAAGGATACTGGAGTGGGTTGCCATTTTCTTCTCCCAGGAATCTTCCTGACCCAGGGATTGACCTGGGTTTCCTGCATTGCAGATAGATTCTTTACCCTTTGAGCCACCAGGGAAGCTTTGAAGGAGACAAATAAATTAAACGAGGTCATAACACTGAGGCCCTAGTCCCATAGCACTGATGGCCTTATTAACAGAGGAGGAAACTTTAGAGTTCCAGCTCCCTTTCTCTCTATGCCACGGGAAGAAAGTGGCCATCTGCAAGCCAGGAACAGGGTCCTCCCCAGAAACCAAAACTTCTACACCTCAGTCTTGGTATCCTCCAGAGCTTCAAGAAAATGCATTTCTGTGTTTAAGCTACCCAGTCCATGGTATTTTGTTACGGCAGCTGGAGCTGACCCAAGACCGATTTTTCCTCTTGTGGGGAAACCAGTTCCGCTCCCTAGTTCCTTGCTCCAGCTCTGCCTTCTTGGTTTATCAGAGGCTCTTTCTCAGGGTTGGCTGGCCTGAGGCCAGTGACTATGGCCAAGGAGAGCCAAGCCACTGGCAATTCCCATTTCTGGAGCCCTTGCGGTCTGGGAAACACATTTCCTGTAAACCTCATGGGGGCCAAATACACAGCAATGTGCACTAATATATTTAGCTAACTATTTAATTGGACCATTGGCAACAGTTTCAGAAGAGTCAGGTTGAATAACAACAGAGCATGTCTAACCATGAAGAAAAAATTACAGTGTATCAGCATGAAGGCACTGCAAGAGCGCTACACAAATCTACACAAATCACTTTCTTTACGTGGGGACCTTGTTTAGCTTTTCTGAAAGAAATGCTGCTTTTAATTATGTTCATTTTTAGAACACCACAAAATATCCACGAGAGACCCAACATACACTAATATTTCTCCCCTTAAATGGTCTCCTTCAGAATTAACTGCTCTGCCATTTGTAAGGCAGGCTTAGTCTTGTTCGGAAGAGCGAGGGAACCGGTTATTGATCCTCTGGACCCTTTCTAGGCTTCCCAGGTTGCGCTAGTCATAAAGAACCCACCTGCCAACGCAGGAGAGAAAAGAGATGCAGGTTAGATTCTGGGTCAGGAAGACCCCATGGAGGAGGGCAGGGCAACTCACTCTAGTATTCTTGCCTGGAGAATCCTATGGACAGGGGAGCCTGGCAGGCTATGGTCCATAGCGTCACAGAGTCAGACATGACTGAAGTGACTTAGCTTGCGCGCACACCCTGGACCCTTTGTAGCAGCAGACATAAGGGCTCAAAGTGTGCCCCACGGCACTGGTTAGCTCAGCCCCTGAGAACATCACCTACACAACATTTGGCTAGTTGTAGCACACCCTAGTTGGAGCCACCAGCATAGCCTCCACATCCAACTAAATACCAGGTTCTGCTGATTCTCCCTGTCTTTGCCAGACACACTCAGCCAGCGGCCTGGTTCAGAACTGCGGCAGCGGACAGTTCCCCGCTCCTGCCACATTTCTTCTGGTTTGTGTCTTCCAAAGCAAACTTTTCATGCATGACTATATAAATTTAAGTTCCTTAAATTAAATAACATTAAAAATTCTGCTTCTCTGTCACACTGGCTACACTTCAAGTTGCTGAGTGGCTGTGCATGACTGGCTAGTGGCTATGATATTGGACAGCACTGATATAGAACAAGAGTGCTTTATCCTCCAAAGGTCGCTCGGCTCTGTGTACATACTACTCATGTATGGGGACCCTTGGCGGGGCATCTCCAGCCAATGGGTGATGAGCATTGGTGGACACATCCTTCAGGCTCCCTGGGCTCCAGTGGGCAGTTTCTTTGGCTCTTCAGATGGTTTGGTTACCAGTGAGATTGAGCTCCTGGTGCCCAAAGGGGTAATTTGCTTCCTGACATACACTTTATAAGTTCATCTCCTTTTCTTGCCTCCCTTTCCATACTTCTTCATGGTGCTTCCTGAGAGCCTCTCTTAAACAAACTGTGTTGTGCTTTGTCGCTCAGTCATTTCTGACTCTTTGCAACCCCATGGACTGTAGCCCGCCAGGCCCCTCTGCCCAGGGGATTCTCCAGACAAGAGTACTGGAGTGAGTTGCCATGCCCTCCTCCAGGGGATCTTCCCAACCTGGGGATTGAACCTATGTCTCCCACATTGCAGGCAGATTCTTTATCATCTGAACCACCAGGGAAGCCCAAATAAACTACCTGCAGTCAAGTCTTAGTCAGCTTTTAGGGGAGCCCTGACTAAGACCCCTTGGGTTTGTAAATTTCTCTCCACGTCCAGTGCTTCTGCCTCAGTGCAGATTCCCATCTTCCTTTATCTGGATGATGGAGACAGCCTTCTAATCAGTCTTTTCCCCTCCCTTCTTACCTTCCTTTGGTTTTCCACATTGAAGCCAGAGGACAACATAAAACACACACACACACACACACACACACACACACACACACACACAAATATGCACCACATCACCAGCTCCCTGTTCCAACCATTTAATAACTCCTTGCTGTAAGCTGAATTACATTCCCCTCCCCACAAATGCGTGTGTTGACCTTGGCAGCTCAGAAAGTGACTGTACTTGGGGATACCATTTTTAAAGAGGTCAAGTTAGCATGTCATCATTGGGAGCAGGCCCTAATCCAGTATGATTGGTATCTTCTATCAGAAGGGATTAGGACATAGCTGGTACACAGAGGAAGGACCATGTGAGGACCCAAGGGAAGACAGCCATCTACGAACCAAAGAGAGAGGCCTCAGAAGGAACCAGCTCTTAACTTCAGATGTTTAGCCTCTATAACTGTGAGAGCATATTTTTGTCGCTTAAGCCACTCAGTCTGCGGCACATTGCTTTGGTAGCTTGGGCTAATACACCCTTCTGTGTCCAAGACAGTGTCCAGGTTCCTTAAGATGGCTCTGAAGCCCAGTGTTGTCCAGTCCTAATTTACACCCTCAGCCACGTTCCTCATTCCCCTGAGTAATCAGAGTGTAGGTCAGTTCATTCAAAGCCAAGTCATCAAAAAGCAATTTGCCAAAAATTAGTCATCCTTTTAATGGCCTATTTGCCAAAATTGTGAGGAGATCTTAAACCAAGTCTGGGAAAGTTCATGCCAGGGCTGGAACTAGGGTGAAGTAGAAGAATTCAGAGTTTTTTCCCCACTGTGATTAAAGCAACAAATTAACCTGTTATTTGGAGATAATTGTATATTCACATGCAGGTGTAAGAAATAATACAGAGAGGGCCCCTCTTTGCCCTTTGCCCAGGTCCCTCTGATGACAATAACTTCCTTCAGTTCAGTTCACTTGCTCAGTCGTGTCCGACTCTGCGACCCCATGAATAGCAGGATGTCAGGCCTCCCTGTCCATCAGCAACCACTAACTTCCTTACCCAGAGTACAGATCCCAGCCGGAGGACTGACATTGCTGCGGTCCAGACACAGAACATCTCCATTACCATAAGGATCTCTTGTATCGTCCTTTCACTGGTTATACTGATTCATTCTTTATTTCTATAATTTTATCATTTCAAGACTGCTATATAAATGGAATCACACAGTATGTAATGTTTTGAGATTCTTTTTTTAACTCCACATAATACTCTGGAGATTCATCCAAGTTGTTACAAGCATCGGTAGTGTCTTCCCTTTTATTGCTGAGTAATGTTCCACGCTGTGGATGTACCGAAGCTTGTTTGTCCATTCGCCAGTTGAAGGACATCTGGGCTGCTTTGCTATTATGAATAAAGCTGTTATGAATATTTGTGTACAGAGTTTTGTGGGAACACACATTTTCATTTCTCTAGGATGAATGTCCAAGAGTATAATTTTTGGGTCATCTAGTAATCACATATTTATTTTTATAAGTAATTGTCAAACTGTTTTCCAGGGTGGCTGTACCATTTTACATTTCCACCCACAATGTATGAGTGACCCAGATTCTCCACATACTAGCCAATGTTTCGTTTTGTCACTAATATCTATCTTAACCATTCAGACAGGTGTGTAGTCTTGTGATTTTAATTTGTATTTCCCTATAGACTACCTGACCTGCCTCTTGAGAAACCTATATGCACGTCAGGAAGCAACAGTTAGAACTGGACATGGAACAACAGACTGGTTTCAAATAGGAAAAGGAGTACATCAAGGCTGTATATTGTCACCCTGCTTATTTAACTTATATGCAGAGCACATCATGAGAAACACTGGGCTGGAAGAAGCACAGGCTGGAATCAAGATTGCCAGGAGAAATATCAATAACCTCAGATATGCAGATGACACCACCCTTATGGCAGAAAGTGAAGAGAAACTCAAAAGCCTCTTGAAGAAAGTGAAAGAGGAGAGTGAAAAAGTTGGCTTAAAGCTCATTGTTCAGAAAACAAAGATCATGGCATCCGGTCCCATCACTTCATGGGAAATAGATGGGGAAACAGTGCAAACAGTGTCAGACTTTATTTTGGGGTGCTCCAAAATCACTGCAGATGGTGACTGCAGCCATGAAATTAAAAGACACTTGCTCCTTGGAAGGAAAGTTATGAGCAACCTAGATAGCATATTCAAAAGCAGAGACATTGCCAACAAAGGTCCGTCTAGTCAAGGCTATGGTTTTTCCAGTGGTCATGTATGGATGCGAGAGTTGGACTGTGACGAAAGCTGAGCTCCAAAGGTTTGATGGTTTTGAACTGTGGTGTTGGAGAAGACTCTTGAGAGTCCCTTGGACTGCAAGGAGATCCAACCCGTCCATTCTGAAGGAGATCAGCCCCGGTATTTCTTTGGAGGGAATGATGCTGAAGCTGAAACTCCAGTACTTGGGCCACCTCATGCGAAGAGTTGACTCATTGGAAAAGAGTCTGATGCTGGGAGGAATTGGGGGCAAGAGGAGATGGGGACGACAGAGGATGAGATGGCTGGATGGCATCACCGACTCGATGGACAAGAGTTTGAGTGAACTCCGGGAGTTGGTGATGGACAAGGGGGCCTGGCGTTCTGCGATTCATGGAGTCGCAAAGAGTCGGACGTGACTGAGTGACTAAACTGAACTGAATGTCTAATAATGTTGAAACATTGTTTCACGTGCTTATTTGCCATCTGTATATTCTCTTTGGTGGAATTTCGATTTCTGTCTTTTGCCCTTTTTCTAATTAGATTTTTTTACATTATTGGGTTTGATAATCCTTTACATATTTTAGATACTGGTCTTTTGTTGCATATGAGATTTGCAAATGTTTTCTCCCACTCAGTAGCTTGTCTTTTGATTGTTTCCTGAGTCCTTCAGAGAGAAAAAAATTTTAAATTTCCATGAAGTCCAATGTATCACTTCTTTCTTTTTATGGGTTGTGCCATCTTTCCCTAATATTACATGATCTTGACTTCTGTAGCTACAGAATGAGGTTTAAAATTAAGTAGACTTCTTCTTCCCACTTCATTCTTCCTTTTCAAAATTGTTCTAACTATTCTAGTTCCTTTGTCTTGCCATTTAAATTTTAGCACAATCTTGTCTACATCTACAAAAACTCTTTCTGTGATTTTGATAAAACTTCTGTTAAAACTGAATATCAAATTGGGATGACCTGTTATCATGTCTATGTTGAATTTTTACAATCTGTGAAAATGGTATTTCTTTCTGTTTATTTACATCCTCTTTTATTTCTTTCATCAGCCTTTTGTAGTTTCCAGTATAAAACTCCTATATGTATTTTATTAGATTTATGCTTACGTATTCCATTTTGGAGGGACAGGGCAACTGTCAATGGTATAGCATTTTAAATTTCAGGGTCTATGTGTTTATTATTAATATACAGAAATGCGGCAGATTTTTGTATGCTTATCTTATGTTCTGCAAACTAGCTAACTTTCCTTATTGGCTTAGGAGGTTTTTCTTTTTCTTCTTTTGTTTGAAGATTACTTGGTATTCTTTATGTAGACAATCATGTCATCTGCAAGTAAGGACTTTTATTTTTTCTTTTCCATCTATATGTATTTTATTTCCTTCTGTAAGAGTAGTGAAAGTGGACATCTTTGATCTTTTTCCAGGTCTTGGTGAGGAAGTTTTAGGTCCTGAATTGTTAACTATAGTTATAGTTGGTGATGGACAGGGAAGCCTGGTGTATTGCAGTCCACAAGGTTGCAAAGAGTTGGACACGACTGAGCGACTGAACAGAACAGATAGTTTTTTTTTTTTTTGTAGTGTTTTCTTTTTCTTGCCTCCCTATAGATTACTTGAACAATTTTTAAAATTCCATTTTGATTAATCTATAGTGTTTTTGAGTGTGTACCTTTCTTTTAGTGATTTCTCTGGATGTCCATTATATATATCATAGTTTATGGTCTACTGGTGTCAATATTTTATCAATTCAAGTGAAGTATAGAAACATATATGCATGTAACATATGTATGTGTGTATATATATTGTGTGCTTTTCTCTACTTCAGACAAAGGTGACTGTGTTGTTGATGGGGTGGTTATGTAGTTGATTGTATATTCTACATGTTATAGAAATAAGTTTTTTCTCTTTTTCTTTAATTGAGGCATTACGTAGTTATAGTAAAGGGCACAGCTCTTAAGTATTTAGCCTGATGATATTTTTTTAATATAATCACCATCAAGAATGAGATAGAGAACCTTTGTAATTCCCCAGGAGGTTTCCCTGTACTCTCTCCCAGTTGATACTCCCCAAAGATGTCTCATATATGGTCTCTATCACCACAGATAGGCTTTTTTTTTTTGTAAACAGAATCCTTTGCGTAGACTCTTTTGTGTACGGCTTCTTTGCTATACATTATTCCTGTGAAGACTCTGCTCAGTGTTCTGTGTGACAAGATTCACTCTTTTCTACTGCTGCATATTATTCCATTGTGTGAATGTATCACAATTTATCCATTTTACTGTTGGTGGGTAATTTTTTCCCCCATTTGGAGCTATGAACATTTTACAGCTGGAACTATGATCATTTTTGTACATTCCTTCTCGTGGAAGTAGCAGTCATGTTTCTTGGGTATGTACCCAGGAGTGGAATTGCGGGGTCAAAGGGGAGGGATATATTTAGCTTTGGCAGTACTATCAATATCCCCAAGTGGATGCGCCGTTTCACACTCCACAAGAGCTCCCATGGGGGCAGTCTTGTCACCATTTGATATTTCCAGGGCATTAATTTCAGCCATCCTGGTGTGGGCGTAGAGAATTCTTAGTTTGGTTGCAAATTCACTGAGGACAGAGGCTCCAGATTCAATGTTCTAAGCCACACCCTTCCCCGCTGCCCACATCTGATTGGTCCAGGATGTATACCTGACAGCCACAGGGCCAATCAGAATTGGGAACTGAGACTTAAGTGACGCTCCTGTACTCTCTCCCAGTTGATACTCCCCAAAGATGTCTCATATATGGTCTCTATCACCACAGATAGGCTTTTTTTTTTTGTAAACAGAATCCTTTGCGTAGACTCTTTTGTGTACGGCTTCTTTGCTATACATTATTCCTGTGAAGACTCTGCTCAGTGTTCTGTGTGACAAGATTCACTCTTTTCCACTGCTGCATATTATTCCATTGTGTGAATGTATCACAATTTATCCATTTTACTGTTGGTGGGTAATTTTTTCCCCCATTTGGAGCTATGAACATTTTACAGCTGGAACTATGATCATTTTTGTACATTCCTTCTCGTGGAAGTAGCAGTCATGTTTCTTGGGTATGTACCCAGGAGTGGAATTGCGGGGTCAAAGGGGAGGGATATATTTAGCTTTGGCAGTACTATCAATATCCCCAAGTGGATGCGCCGTTTCACACTCCACAAGAGCTCCCATGGGGTCAGTCTTGTCACCATTTGATATTTCCAGGGCATTAATTTCAGCCATCCTGGTGTGGGCGTAGAGAATTCTTAGTTTGGTTGCAAATTCACTGAGGACAGAGGCTCCAGATTCAATGTTCTAAGCCACACCCTTCCCCGCTGCCCACATCTGATTGGTCCAGGATGTATACCTGACAGCCACAGGGCCAATCAGAATTGGGAACTGAGACTTAAGTGACGCTGATAGGGCTGCGGAACCCCTGGAAAAGGATTTAAAAACCAGGGAGCCATGCGATGTCCGTTTCCGTCCACACAAAGCCAGGAAAGTCAGTTTGCAGAGAGAGGAAAGGGAAGCAGACGCAGGAAGGAATAGGAAGACGAGACACTGGGGTTCTGAAGAGACGCAGGCACGAGGAAGCCGTGTTTCTGGCCCGCGAGGCTCTGCTGGACCCCGGTCTGTGTCCTGCATCCTTTGAGAGGCCTTTCTGTCCTCGTAAGCTGCTCCTTTTCTGCCTCACCTCCTCCTTTTCCCTCCGCATCTTTTGAGTGGATTTTGTTGCCCTTGCAACTAAAGAGCTGTCCTCCTCCCAACTTTTTTTTTTTTTTAACCAAATCTTTTGGAAAATGTTAACCTCTCATTCAGCGGAGGGGAAGGGGAAGGGGAGCTATTTGTTGGTCTCTTCCTGTGTGCCAGGCTTGTCATGGGCACATGACCTTGTAGGGGAGCAGCTGGTGTTACCCCATTGCACAGACTGGCAAAGCAAGGTGCAGAGAGGATAGGGGTGGGTCAGCTGACGATGCCCTCCCAGGCTAGCCTGGCAATGCAGTCTGTGTCCTCTGTATGGCCAGTCCACCACCACCACCACCATGCCCTTTGTCCTTGTGAGTCTGAGAGTTAAAGGTGGCACACAGGGGCCTTTGCCACTGCTTATAGAATTTGCCTCCTGCCTCTCCTCCCACCTGCTGCCAACAAGACCTGGGTGGGATAGGCTGTATTACAGTACAGAAGAGCCAGCCCTATGGGAGCTCCAGAGATTCCTCCCAGTTCCACTGCCCCACCTCTGGAGTTTCATCTCATCCACATGCCGTTTCCATCAGTGCCTTGTTCCAAGGGCTCTTTGAAAGTAACATAATTTGCTTCCAGAAGGCTCTTCCTTGGATGCAACTAAAATCCCATGGAACACCATTGTGTCAAGATGGAGAATGTGCTGGCCACAGAATCATACAGACTTGAGTCTTAATCTGTTCCCCTGAGGTCTCTCTGATCCTCAGTTTCTTCATCTGTAAAATGGGAATGAGAAATCTTACCCTGTGATATTCTTGTTAGACTTAAGTAAAAGGAAAGTGTCTAGCCTCACTCTTGGCACATAAGCAACCAATACATAGTAATTGTTTTTGAATTTATTGTAGTTTCTTTTGTCCTGGGAGTTCCTGATAACAAGGACACCATTAAGTACCTGTTCTCTGCCTGGGCTTAATGGTCTCTGTCTGGCTGTTGCAGTCAAACACCACCCCGACCCCTTTGAAATGCCTCATCAGCAAGTCCAGCCTCTCTCTGGGAACTGCACGGCGGCATCACTAGCTATGAGGCCTTGGCTTGTTGCTAGATGCAGAGAAAACAAATATTGTTTTAGAAACATTAATAATTGAGAGCTTTTCAGCAGAGAATTGGCCGGTATTAGGGGAATTGAATATTAAGACTAAGACACTACCTCAAGCAGATTTCCTGATGAATAATTCACAGGGCCGGTGCCCACGAAAACCTAGACGAGAAAATACCTCCCACCACCGCCACCAGCCCCGTCACCTTGACTTTTTCCTGACTCCTCAGTGGGGGAAGGGGCATCTGAGAAAGGAAATAAGAGCCAAGAGCACAGCCAGAGTTCTGATTTGAGTGCATCAGAGTTTTGCCCACATGCTGCTCTGTGGCCGCTGGTAAATTGCACCCCTCTCTGAGTTGCAGTCCTGCCGTCATTGAGCTGATTATGCTCTGAAAACCAAGTGATGGAAGGGACTTTGAGTACCCCCTGAGCCTCATTTCCAGGGTATCTACACCCTAAAGCCTTTGGGGGGTGGGATTTATTCCTTTTTCAGACCTGCCTCCTTCCTTCCATTAGTGCGCATTTGCTGAGTGGCTGCTATGTGCTAAGTGCTGGGGTATTGTCTTCCCAGGGGAGAAAACTGTCAAGGGAGTGGCCGATTACAATTCAGAAGGACTTAGAAAAAGATGGAGCAAAGCAGAAGGTCATGAGAGTACAGAGAAGGGATATCTAAATGCAGTCTGGGGTGAGATCAGGGAGGGCTTTCTGGTGGAAGGGACACCTGAATTAGAAGAGAGCTGAGTAGGAAACAAAGGGAAGGAGGGTGTCACAGATTGAGAGACGATTTGCAAAAAGACCTAGAACAGAGGCTTCCCTGGTAGCTCAATCTGTACAGAATCTGCCTGGAATGCAGGAAGCCGGGGTTCGATCCCTGGGTCAGAAAGATCCCCTGCAGAAGGAAATGGCAACCCGCTCCAGGATTCTTGCTTGGAAAATCCCATGGGCAGAGGACAGGTGGGCTACAGTCCATGGCGACTAAGCCACCACCAGAAGAGAGAGAAGGGAAAGGTGCTTTTGTGGGGATTGCATGAAGACATGGGCTTGTGTGGAGGGGCCGGAGAAGAAGCTGGATCCTGGAAGACATCAAGGTCAAGTTAAGATATTCCCATTTGCACTTTACCCTAAAGGGCAATGGGGAGCCATCGAGGGTTTGTGCGAGGTGCTGGAAACATGACTGGATTTGTTTTTGAAAGATCCTGGGGCTGCTGCGTGGAGCGTGGAGCGCTTTGTTGTTCTTGTTTTCTGTAGTTAACTCTCACGAGGTATGTTGGTTTAAACCCTCTCACCCTGTTCAAACTGCCTCCTTGCCACCCTTGGCTAAAAAATCATTCTTTATGTTTCTGACGTTTATCCAGTCTCAGATTACCTTCTTATTTCTGTTCATCCATTGCATCTGTTCTTTGCGGGGCGAGAGAAGTTTATGTGGGGTTCTCAAGAAGGACATCCATTCAGCTCTCTTGCCAACTTACAGCTGAAACTGAAATCCTCCCAAGTTCAGGGTACTGCTCTGTGCTCAGTGGTGTCTGACTCTTTGCCATCCCATGAACTGTAGGCTGCCGGGCTCCTCTGTCCATGGGCTTCTCCAGAGTATTTACTCCAGAGTTGTTACATGTTGTTCAGTTGCTAAGTCGTGTCTGACTCTTTGTGACCCCATGGACTGCAGCACGCCAGACTGCCCTGCCCTTCAGTATCTCCCAGAGTTTGCTCAAACTCATGTTCATTGCGTTGGTGATGCCATTCAACTATCTCATCCTCTGTCAGCTCCTTGTTTTGACTTCAATCTTTCCCAGCATCAGAGTCTTTTCCAGTGAGTCGGCTCTTCACATCAGATGGCCAAAGTATTGGAACTTAAGCTTCAGCATCAGTCCTTCCAATGACTATTCAGGACTGATTTCCTTTAAGGTTGACTGGTTGGATATCTTTGCAGTCCAAAGGACTCTCAAGAGTCTTCTCCAACACCACAGTTTGAAAGCATCAATTCTTTGGCTCTCAGCCTTCTTTGTGGTCCAACTCTCACATTCATACGTGACTACTAGAAAAATCATAGCTTTGACTATGCAGACCTTTGTCGGTAAAGTGATGTCTCAGCTTTTTAATATGCTGTCTAGGTTTGCCATAGCTATTCTTCCAAGGAGCAAGCATCACCATCTGCAGTGATTTTGGAGCCCAAGAAAATAAAATCTGCCACTGAGGTTGTTGATATATTTTTTTTTTGAGTGGAGTGGGACCTGTTCTCCTCAGAGATTATGATTCCTCCACCCAGGGCATGAGGACCCTCCCACTCTGACTGTAGGTGGGACCAGCTCTGAGTTGCAATTAACACTGCAGAGTCCCCCACCCCACCTACCTCACACCCTCGGTTCTCCCGCCCCCGCCCCGCTGTGAGATCAGCCTGAGGTCAGTCTCCAGCACCCTCTCTTCCCCAGCCTGTTTCCCTCTCCCCTTCTTCT
>SJYC01144451.1:0-66543 GCA_006408675.1 Madoqua kirkii | reverse complement strand
GGCTGTGAGATCAGCCTGAGGTCAGTCTCCAGCACCCTCTCTTCCCCAGCCTGTTTCCCTCTCCCCTTCTTCTTGGAACAAAACCCCCATTTCAGGCTCTGCTTCTAAGGGACTCAACCTTGGACACCCTACTCCCCATCCCTGCCCATGATGAGCTGTGGACTGAGAATCACAGAGCAAGCTCCAGGCTCAGAAAGCACCATAATCCACAGACTCCATCCATTTTACCCACTGGTTTTGGAGTGGGCAGAGGAGGAGAGGTTAGGAGCTTTTATCCAACAGAATCGGTGCTTCATAGCATGAAAGATGACCTCTGTGCAGGACCAGGGGATGGAGGCCAAGGGAGCACTGAGGATGAGGAGTCCCGGATTCGGTCAGCCTGTGAAGCCCACTCGCTCGTCCAGCCTGCCCGCTCCAGGCCTGTGTGAAGTCTGAGAGCTGCCACGGTCTGCTGGACAAACGGCATTTGTAAGCAGCTCTCTCCCCAGCCCAGTTAATAATTCAGGAGCCAGCGCCTGCAGCTAACCCATCATTCCAACCCCGCTGTACCCCGAACGCTGAGCTAGTGGACAGGAAAGAAAAAATCACTGTGCCCATTTGAAAAATGGTCCTCACTTCAAGAGCTTGCTGCATGCTCAGTGCTGGGGTGGGAGAGAGCCAGGCAGAGACCCATCTGTTGGGCAGACAGTGAGAGAAGGATGGAGCTGTCCTGAGGGCTGGGGCGTGCACAGCAAGCGGTAGTTAACTTTTGGATCCTGAACTACATTTGTTTTTGGACAGTGGTCTGTAGTCGCTGGTGAATGGGCCTCGGAGGACCCAACTCTCTTCCTTTGCTTCAGCCACGCATCCTTCACTCATGTGCCTGCCTACTGATCCATTTATTCAGTTGGCAGTCATTGGTGCTGCTAACAGTGATGGGGCCTTGAGGATACAGATGGAGTGGGGTTGGGAATTTCCTGGTGGTCCAGTGGCTAGGACTTGGTGCTTTCACTGCTATGGGCCTAGGTTTGATTCCAGGTTAGAGATCTAAGATTCCACAAACCATGAGACTTGGCTGAAAAAAAAAAAAAGATGGGGTGAGGTGCACCTCCATTCAGGGAGGCAGACACATGCAGTGGGAGGCATTGTATTTAGGGGCCTGAGACAAGGAATGACTGGCTGGGTGCCCTGTGTTTAAACGAGTGTGGCCTGTGGCCTAGGTTTGTGTGTGAGTCCAAAACGGAGAGAGGAGGGTAGAGAAGTTAATGACTTAGATCATGAATTCTGGAGCCAGACTGCTGGGGTTCAAATCCCAGCCTGCCAGCTAACTCACACAGTGTTAGCCTTCCTGTGCCTCAGTTGGCGTGCATGCTTAATTGCTTAGTTATGTCTGACTCTGTGTGACGCCATAGGCTGTAGCTGACCAGGCTCCTCCGTCTGTGGGATTCTCCAGGCAAGAATACTAGAGTGGGTTGCCATGCCCTTCTCCAGGGGGATCCTCCCAACTCCAGGGATCGAATCCATGTTTCTTGTGTCTCCTGCATCGGCAGGCAGATTCTTTACCAACTGTGCCATCTGGGAAGTCCATGCCTCAGTTTCCCCATAGGTAAAATGGAGTTAATAATGGGAGGCTGATACAAACTTCCTCTCATTGTTAAGATAATTGTTAAAAGGAAAAACCACAGCTCTGGCAAATACAAAGTTCGGGTAAAGCAAAGCTTCCTTTAGAAAATGACTTGGCCAGTGGTTCCCAACCTTTTTGGCACCAGGGGCCAGTTTGTGGAAGATAGTTTTTCCACAGACCAGGCGGCGGGGAGGCGGTGGATGGTTTCAGGATGATTCAAGTGCGTTACATTTATTGTGCAGAAGGAAATGGCAGTCCACTCCAGTACTATTGCCTGGAGAATCCCATGGGCAGAGGAGCCTGGTAGGATACAGTCCATGGGGTCGCAAAGAGTTGGACATGACTGAGCGACTTTACTTTCACTTTCACTTTATTTCTATTATTATTATTATGTTGTGATATGTAATGAAACAATTACACTGTTCACCATAATTCAGAATCAGATCATCAGGCATTCGATTCTCACAAGGAGCACCCAACCTAGATCCCTTCCACGTGCTGTTCACAGTAGGATTTGCGCTCCCATGAGAATGCCTGTCTAATGCCGCCACTGATCTGACGGGTGGTAGAGCTCAGGCAGTAATGTGAGCGATGGTGAGCAGCTGTAAGTATAAGTGAAGTTTTGCTCACTTGTCTGCTGCTCACCTCCTGCCATGCAGTTCCTGAGGCCACAGACCTCTACTGATCTATGGCCAGAGTCTTGGGGGACCCTGGAGTTGGCAGTTTCTATAAAGTGAAGTATGTTTGTAATTATACCATTCAACCATCTGTCTCCTAGATATTCACTTAAGTGAACTGATAAACTTATGTTGGCACAAAATCTAGTGCATCGACGTTTGTTAGAGGGTTCATCATGGATCCTATTCCAGATAAATACAAGCAATGTTAGCGGGCCACAAATGCATTAGCTAAATGAAAGCAGCCAGGCTCAAACTGTGTGATTCCACGTATGTGACATTCTGGGAAATGGTATGGACAGAAAAGTGGTCGCTGACTGTGGGGGCGGGAGGAGTAATGGAGATAAAGGGGGACCTAGAGGATTTGGGGGGGTGATGGAACTAGTTGGTGTTATGGGGAGTGGTGGTGGATACACAACTGCTTTTGTGTGTGTGTGTGTGAGTAATCATAGAACTCTGTTGAACCTGTTAGAATGAAGTGAGTCAGAAAGAGAAAAGCAAATATGGTATATGAACACATATGTATGGAATCTGGGAAAGTTGTATAGGAATGGAGATGCAGAGGTAAATAATGGACTTTTGGACATAACAGGGGAAGGAGAGGGAGGGACAAATTGACAGAGCAGCGTTGACATAGATGCAGCAAGTCTGGCAGGCTGTAGTCCATGGGGTCCAAAGAGTTGGACACAACTGAGTGACTGAACTGATCTGAACCGAATGTGTAAAATAGCTAGTGTGTATAGCACAGGGATCTCAGCTCGGTGATCCGGGTGACCCATTAAAGGAGAGATGGTGGGGAGGGGGAGGTGCTGGGAGGGAAGCTCAGGAGGGAGGGTTCTATGCACGCAGATGGCTGGTTCACTTTGCTGTACAGCAGAAACCAACACAACATTGTAAAGCAATTATCCTTCAATTAAAAAAAAATCAGAACTGTGCACTAAAAAGGGTGAAGTATAATGTGTGGAAATTATAGTGCATGGAAATTATGGCAGGTAGAGGAAAGAGCAGGTGCGAAGACCCAGAGGCTTGAACTTAGGTTTGAAACAGTACCTAGAGGTTTAGGGGGAAGCAGCTGGAGTTGAGGTGGGGAAAACATATTTATGTCGGTTTGTGAAGAGCCTTGAATGTCATGACAAATTCTTTGGACAGTGGGAAAATTTGGAAGTTTTTAACCAGTCAAGAATTATAAGCAGTCTTTTTGTTTCTGAAAAAGCACTCTGGTTTCTGGTTAGTGGCAAAAACCATTGGGTGTGTGGGCCTGGTCCTGTCTGCACAAATGTTTTCATTTGCTCCCTCTTTAAAATATTTTTGAATTTGTGACTCTTATTTTTTGCGGTTAAGAACAGAGTCAATCTGTTTTTTTTTTTAATTTATATTGAAGGATAGTTGATTTACAATGTTCAGGTTTGCAGTGAAGTGAATCAGCTTTGTGTACATATATATTATATACATATTTGTTATATGTATTTTATATATTAGTTCAGTTCAGTCGCTCAGTCATGTATTGACTCTTTGTGGCCCCAGAGACTGCAGCATACCAGGCCTCCCTGTCCATCACCAACTCCCGGAGCTTGCTTAAACTCATATCCATCGAGTCGGTGATGCCATCCAACCATCTCGTCCTCTGTTATTCCCTTCTCCTCCTACCTTCAGCTTTCCCAGCATCAGGGTCTTTTCCAGTGAGTCAGTTCTTCGCATCAGGTGGCCAAAGTATTGGAGTTTAGACTTCAGCATCAGTCCTTCCAATAATATTCAGGACTGATTTCCTTTAGAGTTGACTGGTTTGATCTCCTTGCAATCCAAGGGACTCTCAAGAGTCTTCTCCAGCACCACAGTTCAAAAAAAAGCATCAGTTCTTTGGTGCTCAGCTTTCTCTATGGTCTAAGTCTCACATCCATACATGATTACTGGAAAAACGATAGTTTTGACTAGGCAGACCTTTGTCGGTGAAGTAATGTCTCTGCTTTATCCATTCTTTTTCAGATTCTTTTCCCATATAGGTTATTTCAGAATATTGAGTTCCCTGTGCTATACAGTAGGTCTTTTTTAATCTATGTTACATAGAGTAGTATGTATATGTTAATCCCAATATCCTAATTTATCACTTTACCCCATGTTTCCCTTTTGGTAACTGTGAGTTTGATTTTGAGATCTGAGAGTCTGTTTCTGCTTTGTAAATAAGTTCACTTGATTCATATTGTAGATTTCTTGTGTAAGTGATATTTATATGATATTTGTCTTTCTCTGGCTTATTTCACCTTGTATGATAATTTCTAGGTCCAACCAACCATGTTGCTTCAAATGGTGCTATTTCATTATATTTTATGGCTGAGTAGTATTCTATTGTGTATATAAATATCATACCTACATATATATATATGCACATCTTTATCCATTCTTCTGTCACTGGACATTTAGGTTGCTTCCATGTCTTGCCTATTATAAATAGTGCTGCTGTGAACGCTGGGGTGACCCATGTGTTTAAAAATCAGGACATTTTACGTAGAATCCTACCACACTGCTGGCTTCTCGTTAGATGGGACACATGTCTAAGCCACACCTGACCCCCTCACCTTCCTGACTCTAGCGAGTGTCAGGTTTTGACCCCAGAGGTTGAAAGTGGCCTAGAGGAGGAAGAGGTCAAGGTCAGTGACATTGCCTAGTCCTGGCTGAGCATCATCGCCCCCTGGGGAACTTTAAACACTGATGGTGCCCAGGCAGAGTCTCGGGGGGGGGGGGGGGGGTGGCCTGCCCACCTGTATCTTAAAAATGTCCTCCAGGTGCTTCTAATATGCAGCCAGGACTGGGAACCACTGGTCTGGGTGGAAGGTGACGGCCTGGGTTAGGGAATCAGCAGTGGGGGTGGGAGAGTTGAGGGACCGATGGGATGTATGAGAGGGAGGAGGGGCAGACCACTGTGACGAGGATCCGGCTTGGACAATCGGGAGTGATGGTGTCTTCTGCAGGGAGGGGACAAGGGAGGAGAGGTGGTCAGGGGAAGGCCAGGGGCTCCGCTTTGGCCATGGGTGTCCAAGAAGCCTGTGGCCGCCGGACCAAGGGCCCCAGCGTGCAGTTGTCCTGCTGTGTCTCAGTGTCTCTGCTCACCTCTGAGACAGGAATGCAGGGGGATGTCCCAGGGGAGACAGGACAGTGGTGGGGATGATGAGGCAGCCTAGCTTCCCCTGCAGCCACGGCAGACAGAGGGCCACCTGGGCAGGGTCGGGGGCCCTTCTCTTGTCTGCCTGGCTCGTGGGAACTCAGGCCACACTGAGCGATTTTTCCTGCAGGAAAGTGGGGGAGACTGTTCTCCAAAGGGGTGCTCATGCTTAAGAAGAAGGGACCCATCCATCCAGACACGTGGCCTCCTCAAACCCAAAACCACTCACCCTTCTTCAAACCCATCACAACCACCTGCTGAGCCATCTTGACTCCGAAGCAAATGGTACAACTCTTTTTTTTTTTGGTCAAGAATGCTTTTTTCCCTATTAGCAACCTAACTTATGCCTGAGTGAAACCACCGTGCCCATTTTACAGATGGGCAAGAAAAGAGAAGGGAAGGAAGGAAACAGTCCTAGCTAGGTTCTTAATACACATTCTTGTGTAATCTATAAAACCATCCTCTCTGTATATGAAATAGGGGTGATTGGTCCCAATTTCCATATGGGCAAACTGAGGCTCGTGTGTGTAAGGATTACATAGCAAAGTTGGTGGCTAAGCCTGATTCTCTGCATGATTCTTCAGTGTGATCATGGCCTCACCAGGAACGCACACAGACTCACACGCACACACAGAGCCTCTCCAGACACCTTTTATTGTGTTTGGTGCCCCCTCAGCTTTCCTTCTGGTACCCAGTGGATGTCTTCAAGACTGTTCTGGCCTCTGTTCCCTCCGAGGATGTACTCACTCTCCCCCAAGTCTGTGTAATCAGCCCAGGGAAGGAGTTGATGTCCTGAGAAGGGGCGGAGCACAGACCCCAAGTCCTTCCACCCACTTAGGGGTCATTCACTAAAATGGCCCAGAGCTCACCCATCGCAGCCATTCTCGGCTGGGTGGTGCCTGTCACCATTAAGCATTTGTCGTGGCATTGTCCTGCCACAGGAAGCACTGTCCCAACCGTCTCAACAAAGGTTGATTCCTGGCCTCTCCTCTTGTCTCTCTGCCTCCTCTGAGACCCAGCAGAGACACGGATGGATGCCAAAGAGCACTTGCTCTTGGGGAGGTCCTCGGCTGAAGCTGCCTGGGAACAGTGTTCAAAATCGAAAGCGTACATCTTCCCTGGACAATGCTTCTCAGGGATTGGGGCTCCCTTGACGCAGTTGTCACGACTGTCCACTCTAGATGCTCCCGGCTCCTTTGGGCACTGCCTGTTACAGAGCGTGCTCGGGACTGAGCTTCCCACTGACACCAGTCACGTCAGTTGGCTCTCGACATGGACAATCCCAGCTGTGGTTGGTGGTTGTGCCTTCTGAGCTCATCATGGTTGGTGTTGGTTACAGATGGTGTTCTTCACTTGGGATGGATCATGGAAGGTTCTTCTAACTTCAGATGGTTCTCAGTAACAGTTGACACTTGCCTTGAAAACGGTTGTCTCCACGGATGAGTTCTGGCACAGGTGATCCCACCAAGGATGGTTCTCTAACAGATGGCCTTGTCACTGACGGATGCTGTCCCGGAGGGCTCGTCACTGGGGTTCACAGGACTGATGTTATTGCCACTGGTGGTGATCTCCCAGGTGGACCCAGCACTGGTGGATCTTGATCGTGTTCTTCCCAAGAATGGTTTTCAGTGTAGATGGTCTCATCACTGACTGCTGATTCTCAGTGTAGTCGGCAACATTCGGCTCTTCTGCTGATAGCTGTTGTTACAGATAAATCAAAATCACTGGTGATTTTGACCCAGCGTATACTTTTAAAAGGTCTTTCTTACTTCTGTTGGCGATAACCACTCTGGGTGAAGTCTGGGTTTCCTGGGTCTTCACATGATGTGTTTTTCGAGGTCCCAGTGGCTGGCGAGTCTTCTCATAAAGGCACGGGCACCTGGGCAGGCTGCTCATCCTTGGCGACCTGGTCACTGACATTCACGTTGTCCCCAGCTTTGTCCCCTGGGAGACTGGTTTTGCTCTGCAGCCCGCTTTGCATGTGGCCGTCCACCCGGATGCTCTGGTGGTTGCTGGCCTGGCTGGAGGGAAGGCTGCTCACGGAGCTGACCAGCCCGCTGCTCACCTGGTAGGTTAGGGCACTGCTGCCCAGGCTGATGAAACTGATGTTGCTGAAGCTGCTGGCCGTGCTCTCCCCGCTGCCCCTGGGCAGGCTGGTCTTACTATTCTCTTCCAGTCTGCTTGGTGCCATTGGCTTGGCGGGCCAGTCGTCTCTTCAGCTGCTTGGGAGAGTAGACGGCACACACCTGGCTGTTCTGGGCACCGGCTGCCTGGGTGTGGAGCCTTCTGCCCAACCGCACGATTTGATGGCTTCCCGGCAAGCTGACTTCGCTGTTCTCCTCATCCCCTGCGTACCCGCTGCTCAGGCGGCTGATGTCAATGCATCGCTCCGGGCTGGAGTGTTGCAGGCTTGACAGGATGCTGCTCTCGTGGCTCACGGTGTTTCCCAGGTGACCGCTGGAATCTCTCAGGGGCTCTTGCGTGGCTTCTGCCTCATGGGGTGGCCTTTGGGGGGCTGGGGCTCTAGGCTGGGTGACTGTAGACCCGCACCCGCTTCCTGAGCCTCCTTGCTGGGAGGCTCCCCTTGCCTGCCCTGGAGGAAAGTGGGGGGCAACTGACTTGGTTTCTCCAGGAGGAGGGGGCCCTGGAGGCCTCTGGGTGTTGGATGTGGTCTGTCTGGGCAGGGGAGGCACAATTTATAAAGGTCCCCTTGAAAAGGGAGGGCTCTGATTGGCTGACTTGGTTCCCATGGTGATGATGACTGTGATGCGGGCGGGCGGGGCAGGAGGGAGAACAATGCTGTGCTGGTACCTGGGGCATCAGGGGCTGCAGATGGGCAGAAAGGAGGCTCCAGTGCAGAAGGGCTGAGAACCAGTTTCAGAGGGCCCTGTGGTCTCTGCTTTGCCGGGTCAGCAGACCTGCCTTTGCATCCCAGCTGAGACCTTTATGAGCTCTGTGTGTTTCTTCACATCTTGTCATTTTCTGAGCCTCTGCGCCTCGCTCAGCTCTGTGCTCCTGAGGACTGGAGAGAATTTCACAGCCAGGGTGTTAACCTCCATTTTCCCATGGCCCTGCCTGATCCAGCTCTGACTCTCTCTCAACCTCGTCCCGTGTCACACCCTCCCCTATCGTCACCTTGGATGCCCAGTCACACTGGCCTCTTTGTTGTTCTGAGCTCTTATCTGCCACAGGGCCTTTGCACTAGTGCGTCCCACCACCCAGGGTGCTCTTCCCTTGGTCCCTTCAGGTTTCCGCTCCAGTGTTCCTCATTAAACTTTCCCTGGCCTCCCTAGGCAGGTCCCTCTGTTGTTCTTTATGTCGCATCCTGGTTTATGGGCCTTATGGTTTTCGTTACAATTTGTGATTATGTTTATGTATTGGTTATTGCCATACATTCCCTCTGCTGCAGTGTCAACCTTGTGAGGGCAGAAATTTTGATTTCCTATTTTCTGTTCTGCTCTGATGCCCAGTGTAATGCTGGCACATGATAGGTGCTCATTGAATCTTTACTGAGTGAGTGGATTGTGCTCCTCAGGTTTGTATCATAACCATGCCGGGGGCTTTTTATAAACATGCATTTGGATTTTTGAGCACAGAGTGACTCTCTCCCTTGATTGCTCATCACAGCGGTCTGACTTGTCCCCCCAGCTCTGCTTTCCCCATCAGGGACTGGCTGGGATGGGACAGCTCAGTGGCTTAGTGGTGATGCCAGAGAAAGCGGCATGGTGGAAGCTGACTCTTGTAGGAAGCAGGGATAAATCTAGTTTTAGGGGACTGGCAGGGGGCGGACAGGGTCACACACTGAGCAGCTAGGCTCAAGACTGGCGTCCTTTTGTGAATGCGAAACGATGCTGCCCCCGATGCTGGGGATTAATGGTGAGCCTATTGACACTCATATTTCGTTTGATTCACATCCTTCCTGCCCCAGGTATGCTGCGCTCTGGACGTGAAGACCTGGAGGGAACACCTGGGGGCATGTTCAGGAGAAAGGGCAGAGAGCACGCCAGTGACGAGAGTGCTGTTCCTCTCCAGCACAGGTAGCTTCAGCTTCAGGATCAGCAGATACAGCGAGACCCCGTGAACAGCTGAGGCTCCGCTCAGCATCTTCCTTCTGGAAGGCTCTGTTGGTCACCCTGGGGGGTCTCAAGAAGGCATCAGGCCAGAGCTGGCCCGCCCAGGTGCTATTTCCTGGCACCCTCCAGAGATGCTGGTACTCGAGGCTCCAAGAGAGCCATACATACCTGAGCTCACAGCCCCAGTGCCACGGCGCGTCAGGGGAGAAGTTGGTGCCGGTTGTTTTCTCCATGGGCTCCTTTCTCAACCTGGCGACCAGGTACCAGACTGCCTCTCTGGTTTCCAGTCTCTACTGCTGTTTGCCCCGCTGGAACCGTTCTCTCACCCAAATGCACAATCCAGTGTCTTTCTGCCAGATCCCCTTTTCCCTCATCTATCTCAGTTTCTTCAGACGGCTGCTGGTACGCTAGGACCTTCACCTGACTCTGAGTCCCCACTGAGGCTCATAGAGGAAGCCTGGTTACAATCATGTTACAGTGTGTCCTGGAGACCAGTGTCTGGCCTCCCCTAGAGCAACAAAGACAAAGCTATATGTTCACCAAACCATCTCATTCCTCTCCCAGGCATTTAGAAAACGTAGGCTTCTGATCTCCTTATGTCTGCTGGTGCCGAAAGAAGATGGGCAGGAGCGACGGTCAGTGCTCTAGGCTGGGATATCAACGTGCATCTTTTTCCTTCTTCCCTGTTGGCAGGGACCTTGGAAGCCACGTGCTGGAGACGGCAGACGGCAGTGCCCACAGTGGACAGAACCTGGGTGCCTGAACGATCGTGCAGAGAACCCTGCCCTCATCCAAACACACCTGTGATGTGAGCAAGCTGTAGGCTATTTTTGGACTAAGCCTCTGAGACTGGGGGAAGGGGTGGTTATTTGTTCCATAGACTGATATCAATATATCACGTGCTTGGACGTCCCTGAGGTGTTTCTCTGGCTTGGCTTTACCTCTGAAGGTTTCTGCAGTGGGCCCCACCATGTCCCCTCAGAAACCCAGCAGCCAAGTGCCCTGATGGGGAAGCTGTGCTTTCTCAGATTAGGAGGTTGGGAAGGGAGGTCACCAGAGAGAGCTTCACCAGCCCAGAAAACGGCCCAGCAGCCGTGGGCCTCCCACCTGAATATTTATCCCTAAAATTCAGGGATATTAGAGAAGACTGTTGAGAGTCCTTTGGACTGCAAGGAGATCCAACCAGTCAATCCTAAAGGAAATCAACCCTGAACATTTATTGGAAGGAGTGATGCTGAAGCTAGAGTTCCAATACTTTGGCTACCTGATGCGAAGAGCCAACTCTGAAAAAGACCTTGATGCTGGGAAAAACTGAAGGCAGGAGGAGAAGAGAGGGCGACAGAGGATGAGATGGTTGCCATTTCCTCCTCCAGGGTATCTTCCCAACCCAGGGATCGAACCCAGTCTCCTGCAACCAAATAAATAAAAATAAATACAGGAAAAGCTAGGGAGAGGGCGAGTTGGGAGTAGACTGCAGAGTGCAGGGTGAGCAGCCTGGCGGCTCTGCTCCGCAGGGGCTCTGGTCAGAGGAAGAGCCTCAAACCTGGAGTGAGCTGGGGTTCCAACTCTGTGCCTACCTGGGAGACGGACGTGGCGTGGCCAGCTTAACCTCTGGACCTCAGCTTCCACATCTGGGAAATGGAGCAACAACACTGCTGCTGCTGCTCCCTGAGGGATGCTCTGAGGGCAGATAGGAAACACCAGGGCAGGTCTGCTCTGCAGGCTCCACGGCCTCACCGTGCTGCCCAACCCTTGTGGAGCCTGTGCTTTAAGACAGAACATAGGTGTATGCATGAAAAATAGTAAGTGTGTACACTGGCATATACGTATGTATACATGAATATGTGTGTATATGTGAATACGTACATAAAATATGTGTATGTGTACATGCAAAAGGGCTTCCCTGGTGGCTCAGCTGGTAAAGAATCCACCTGCAAGGCAGGAGCTCCAGGAGACACAGGTTCGATCCCTGGGTGGGGAAGATCCCCTGGAGGAGGAAATGGCAACCCACTCCAGTATTCTTGCCTGGGAAATCCCATGGGCAGAGGAGCCTGGTAGGCTATAGTCTATAGGTTCACAAGAGTCGGACACAACTTAGCAACAAAATGACCCCCCCCACCATATATGGAAAGACATACATAAGCATACATGAATACACGTGTAGTATGATCCGTGTGTGCATGATACAGAAGTATATGTGAACACGTGTATAAGTATTTTCCTGCACACATGCACATAAATGCCCTTTTTTGTTTATTTGGGCTGCGCTGGCTCTCCATTGCTGCAGACAGGCTTTCTCTAGCTGCAGGCACTGGGGCCTCTCTAGTTGCGCTGCACGGGTCTCTCGTGGTGGCTTCTCTTGTCGCGGAGCATGGATTCTAAAGCATCGGCTCAGAAGATGTGGTGCACAGGCTTAGCTGCCCTGCAGCATGTGGGGGTCTTCCTGGACCAGGGATCAAACCTGTGCCCCCTGTATTGGCAGGTGATTCTTAACCACTGGACCACCAGGGAAGTCCTAAACACACACTTTTTAAAAACCACAAATCCCTCTGGCCTTCAGCATCCCTGGGGCATCCACTCTCCCCCAAGATTGTCCACATGGGGCATCCTGATCCGAGCGCCTCCCCTGAGATCCTCTGGTCTCTTCCCAGCATCTGGCCCATCTGGGCGAGGACTGGCATTCATTCACTGCAGAACATCCCTGATCAGCTAGTGTGTGATGGTGAGCGACCCCAGTGCACACCTGGGGAGAACAGGGAGCTCCCTGTGCTGGGGCTGGAGCTGTGGGAGGGACCATGTGTGGGGGCTGAGCTGGACATTGGCATGAATATCTCAGTGAGTCTCCTTTATCCTCTTTCTGCCCCAAAGCCCAGGTCCTGGCTACCTAATTTGGTCACCAGGCAGATCTTGTCCTGGTGAGAGGCATACGCGTGGGTCAGGAGTGGTGGCTTCCTTCCTACTCAGGAGCACTTGCCACTGGAGCTTAAACAAGTGGTCTCCAAGGGTGGACTTGAGGCCCTGGCGGCAGGACCTGGGACTTTATACCTCCTCCCAGGATCAAGTCAAAGGGAACCAGCTCAGTCAGGGCCTGGAGTGTGACTGGTTCAAGGGAGAGAGGTAATTCTTCCTCCGAGTGGCCCCATGATTGATTTTCTCCCCACTTTTTACATTACTTAAGGCATAAAAAAGGAATGATAAAGCAAGTATCTGTGTGCTCATCCCTCAATTCAAGAAATAAGACTCTGCTGATACAGCCTAAAACCCATTTACCCCTCCCCCTCACGTCTCCCCATGGCAATCCTGAATCTGATGCACGTCTTTATACTTGAAGTATAAAAGGGAAAGGACTTACTCCCATTCCATGTGTGGAATCGCTTTGCATGCTATTAATCTTGATATAAGTGGCATTCTTTATATACCCTTCTGTAACTTGCTTATGTTCAACATTATATTTGTGAGATTCATCTGTCCTGTGTGTAGCCCAAGTTCATTTTCACTACAGTAAGAGTCTTCATCCTATTGATGAATGTCATAATTCATCCATTCTCTCAGTGAATGCTTAGGTTACTTTTCCTTTTCTCCCCCTCTGTGCTAAGCATCCCTTTAAATGTCTGTTTCCCACGACCTTTCCCCCAAGGATTTATGAGAAGGGTCCTCCCAAAAGGACTATGGAAACTTCCACTTGTTTTAATTATGTATAGAGCCGCTACGTCTCCCCCATCCCCTGGGTATCACCTTCTACCATGAGGTTCAGCTTAGGGATGGGATAAACCACAGGATTTTCCGTTGCCTATATTATTTGGTCCTTATTTGGTAACATGGCCTTTTCAAAATGTTCGGCTCTGGCTGGCGAGTTGACTCACTCGGGTTGGGGGCAGCAGAAGCCAGGTGGCTGAAAGGGGGTGAGCCTCTCTGAAGGGTCAGAGCTACCAGGAGGGACCGACTCTTTCTGCTCAGGGTGTGTCACCCAGCTTCCTGTGAGCTGGGGCAAAGCCCCTACCTCACTTCTTTTCAGTGTGGACTCAGTGTGTGAAGGACACACTGGGAATGGGATGGGAGGACGGAGGAGAGGTGGCCTGAGGAGTCGGGATGGAGCTGAGCAATCCTAGGCCCAGCGTGGGAACCATACCACAGAGTCACGGAGCTGTTGAGTCAATGTGTGCAGCCGATGTCTGAGTTCCAATCCACTTCCCAGCTGTGCGATCTGGGGCACGTTACCTAGCCTTTCTGTCTCAGTTTGGGTTCCTTCAAAAGCAGACTTTGAGGCATGACTCGGGCACCAGTCATTTGGGAGGTGGTTCCAAGAAACCCCAGTGAAGAGATGGGCGGTAAGACACGGAAGAAAGGAAAGAGGCCAGTGAGGGCGTGTTTATGGAGAATGTGGCCAGTCAGCCTGGGGCTCAGTGATGCTGGGGCCTCGCAGAGGCTGGGTTATATTTGTGAGATTCATCTGTCCTGTGTGTAGCCCAAGTTCATTTTCACTACAGTAAGAGTCTTCATCCTATTGATGAATGTCATAATTCATCCATTCTCTCAGTGAATGCTTAGGTTACTTTTCCTTTTCTCCCCCTCTGTGCTAAGCATCCCTTTAAATGTCTGTTTCCCACGACCTTTCCCCCAAGGATTTATGAGAAGGGTCCTCCCAAAAGGACTATGGAAACTTCCACTTGTTTTAATTATGTATAGAGCCGCTACGTCTCCCCCATCCCCTGGGTATCACCTTCTACCATGAGGTTCAGCTTAGGGATGGGATAAACCACAGGATTTTCCGTTGCCTATATTATTTGGTCCTTATTTGGTTAACATGGCCTTTTCAAAATGTTCGGCTCTGGCTGGCGAGTTGACTCACTCGGGTTGGGGGCAGCAGAAGCCAGGTGGCTGAAAGGGGGTGAGCCTCTCTGAAGGGTCAGAGCTACCAGGAGGGACCGACTCTTTCTGCTCAGGGTGTGTCACCCAGCTTCCTGTGAGCTGGGGCAAAGCCCCTACCTCACTTCTTTTCAGTGTGGACTCAGTGTGTGAAGGACACACTGGGAATGGGATGGGAGGACGGAGGAGAGGTGGCCTGAGGAGTCGGGATGGAGCTGAGCAATCCTAGGCCCAGCGTGGGAACCATACCACAGAGTCACGGAGCTGTTGAGTCAATGTGTGCAGCCGATGTCTGAGTTCCAATCCACTTCCCAGCTGTGCGATCTGGGGCACGTTACCTAGCCTTTCTGTCTCAGTTTGGGTTCCTTCAAAAGCAGACTTTGAGGCATGACTCGGGCACCAGTCATTTGGGAGGTGGTTCCAAGAAACCCCAGTGAAGAGATGGGCGGTAAGACACGGAAGAAAGGAAAGAGGCCAGTGAGGGCGTGTTTATGGAGAATGTGGCCAGTCAGCCTGGGGCTCAGTGATGCTGGGGCCTCGCAGAGGCTGGGACATTTACCCACTGGCTCTGGGCCCTTTTCTCCAGAGCTGGCTGAGCAAGCCTCTGCGATGCCTGGAGGCAGAGGCAGCGGGAGGGGCGAGGGGAGGGAGGGAAGGGGAGGGAGGAGAGGAGGGCCGGGAAGGGGGGCAAGGTGGAGGGAGACGCTGTGCTTGGGTGTGCCTGCTGCTCCATGTCAGCTCTCATCTCCAGCAGAGGCTGACCCCTGGGGGTCAAGAAGGGAGCTGGGGGCATCCATGGAGTCTGCCAGCGCGGCCTCGCGCACAGATGGGGTCAGGGGTTGTTCCTCTAGGCTATAGAAGGATTCCAGGGGGCCAGGCCGGCCTGCAGTCAGTCCTCTTCAATAAACGCTAAGTATCAAAAACCTGCCTCGAGCTCACCCCAGGTTGTGGTGAAGAGATGGAGATGGACTGATGAAATAGCAGCTCAGAGAGATGATAAAAAATGGCCTCTGGCTGTAAAACCACCAGGTGGCAGGGCCACGATTTGGACCCAAAGTTGTTTCAGGAAACGTCAGGTCTCACACCCGGGGGGCTTCACTACACTTGGCCCAGAGCGGTTAACACCTGCCATCCCCACCCCCGGAGCTGGATGTTAGGGGGCTGTTTGCATTGTCAGCCTCCATCAGGCCACAAGTACGGACCAGGTTGGGTCTCAGGAGAGGACCGGGGTAGGGGGACCATAGGCCCTGCAGAGAGAGGGCGCTGAGCACAGAACACACGAGCAGGGACCCTATGCGGGTGTTAGTGCCTTGGCTCAGCGTGTGATCGAGGGGGCTGCTGGCATGTGGGACCCTCTATTTTAAAGGGGAACAGGGCTGAGCAAACTGGGGTGCTGATCTTCTGACTGTGGTAAAGTCAAACAGTCAAAATGGTCCCTGCAAACCCACTCCGTGCCTCCATCCATCAGACCTGCAGTGCCATGAAGAGATTCCTCCTCAGTGGTGCTTAGGCACACTCAGCTTGTGGGCCACCCAGTTAGAGCTCAGGGCTGGGGAGCCCCCTTCCCGAAGTCCTGGGGGTGCCCAACCTTCGGTTCTGAATGCTTGCAAGTCCAGGGTGGTGGCTCCCGGGCGAGACTTTACCCCAGGCTCTGCCTCCAGCCAGCTCTGTACCTGGGCGGGTTATCCAAGCTCCCGCCCCTCCCCCGCCCCCTCCCCCGAGAAACAGGGCTGGGAACAGTCAGCTCTTGCCATCCTTCAGGTCAGGGGAGCTGTGTTTTGTCACTGCTGTGTCCCCAGTGCCTGGAAGAGGTTCCAGTGTTCCCTAAAGCTTCACTGAATGAACACGTGCAAACTGCTTAGGGCCACTCTGACGCTTGGAAAGCTGAGCAGCTTTAATTACTATTATAGTGCAGTTTTAGTATAAAGTGTCTTTCTCATCAACACAGGGCAAACCAGACTTGTTCACTTTTGGGGTGGATTAGATGAGAAAAATCGCAGGTGATGCTAGTGGTAAAGAACCCACCTGCCAATACAGGAATCGTAAGAGACTGGGGTTCAATCCTTGTGTTGGGAGGATCTCCTGGAGAAGAGAATGGCAACCCACTCCATCATTCTTGCTTGGAAAATTCCATGGACAGAGGGGCCTGGCAGGCTACAGCCCATTGGGTCACAAAGAGCTGGACACGACTGAAGCAACTTAGCACAGACAGATGAGAAAATAGAGCGACACTTGGCCCAGGGGCTGAGCCCTAAAGCCAGGAGGATGTTAGCTGCCCTGTTGGATGAGGTTCTGGTCAGGGGCCAGGAAGGGTGTCAGGGCCGAAGAACCTTGGAGAAAGGCTCTTAGTTATTAAGTCCCAAGTTACAGATGCGGCTCAGTGAGCAGAAGGAGATTTCCTAATGCTGTCTGCTGTAAGCGGCAGAGCCAGGCTTCAGCCCCATCATCTGGTTCCTAGTCCAGGCTCACTCGGAGGGGCACCTGGGGAGCTACAGGTTTGCAGATCGGGGACAGAGGTTCTCAGAGAGGAGTGGGGGTGCCCAACCTTCGGTTCTGAATGCTTGCAAGTCCAGGGTGGTGGCTCCCGGGCGAGACTTTACCCCAGGCTCTGCCTCCAGCCAGCTCTGTACCTGGGCGGGTTATCCAAGCTCCCGCCCCTCCCCCGCCCCCTCCCCCGAGAAACAGGGCTGGGAACAGTCAGCTCTTGCCATCCTTCAGGTCAGGGGAGCTGTGTTTTGTCACTGCTGTGTCCCCAGTGCCTGGAAGAGGTTCCAGTGTTCCCTAAAGCTTCACTGAATGAACACGTGCAAACTGCTTAGGGCCACTCTGACGCTTGGAAAGCTGAGCAGCTTTAATTACTATTATAGTGCAGTTTTAGTATAAAGTGTCTTTCTCATCAACACAGGGCAAACCAGACTTGTTCACTTTTGGGGTGGATTAGATGAGAAAAATCGCAGGTGATGCTAGTGGTAAAGAACCCACCTGCCAATACAGGAATCGTAAGAGACTGGGGTTCAATCCTTGTGTTGGGAGGATCTCCTGGAGAAGAGAATGGCAACCCACTCCATCATTCTTGCTTGGAAAATTCCATGGACAGAGGGGCCTGGCAGGCTACAGCCCATTGGGTCACAAAGAGCTGGACACGACTGAAGCAACTTAGCACAGACAGATGAGAAAATAGAGCGACACTTGGCCCAGGGGCTGAGCCCTAAAGCCAGGAGGATGTTAGCTGCCCTGTTGGATGAGGTTCTGGTCAGGGGCCAGGAAGGGTGTCAGGGCCGAAGAACCTTGGAGAAAGGCTCTTAGTTATTAAGTCCCAAGTTACAGATGCGGCTCAGTGAGCAGAAGGAGATTTCCTAATGCTGTCTGCTGTAAGCGGCAGAGCCAGGCTTCAGCCCCATCATCTGGTTCCTAGTCCAGGCTCACTCGGAGGGGCACCTGGGGAGCTACAGGTTTGCAGATCGGGGACAGAGGTTCTCAGAGAGGAGAAACAGTTCCTGCCTGGACTGTGGTGCCCACGGGTGGCAGAGCATGGGGAGGGGTCACTGGTGTGTCCCAGAAGGTGGGGTGCATGGTGAGAGGGGGTGCGGGGCCATGGCTTGGGGGGCCTTCCCTCCCGGGCACTCCAGGTTAAGCGATGCGACCCCAAGTGCCCTGGGCTCTGAAGCTCAGATTCCCCTTTTGTAAAGGGAATTGATGCTGTCAACTCGCCTCCCTTCCTGGGCTTTTGGGTGCAGGGGGGAGCTCCCCAGAACTCCCAGGGGAGAAAACGTCACCAGCGTGATGATGAGGGCAGCTCATTGTCACTGGGTCTGCAGACCAGCCCTGGCTGCCTTCTCCATAGCTCCCTGGTGCCTCCCAGCGCACCCCCAGTGCCAGTCTGTCCTGCTTGTATGAGCCTAGAGGAGAGAGTCCCAGGAGGGCAGGGCCGGCCCTGAGTGAGCACAGTAAGGGCCGCCTGCAGAATTTGGCCACCGCTGATGCGTGATGGCCTTTTGAGCAAATTATTCCTCTACAGTTGCAGAGAGGAGGAATTATTGGCAGAAAATGAGGATATAAAACCCCGTGGGAGCCTGGTACCTTTTGGGGGGCGCTGAGCGCCAAGCACCTGGAATCCTTCCAGTAGATTGGTTCATTTTTAATGGTCTAGGACTGTAGCTCATCTGTTTAATTAAATGAGGTGACATAATATCTTTCATTTGGACTTATCACCACACGGCGCTGATGTAGCTCCCAGCATTCTCTGGGCAGGACATTCTGTCATTAACGCACAATCCTTCTCTCTGGCCAAATTGAAAGTCCACAGGAAGGGCTGTAGCCTCGGAGAGGAGAGATCAACAGTGAATAGGTCACATCAGGTATTAAGGAATGAAAATGAATTCATTCTTTCCTCCAGTGAATAAGCAGCTGTACTTGGGTCTCTGTGATCCATGAAATAGGCTGTCAGGAAAATAGGAAATAGGCTGCGTTTGAACTTCACCGGTTAATTCTGCCCCGTTGCCCTGGAGACTGGTATCGCTGACCAGGGCAGGGGCTGGGGGAGGAGGGGCGCCCGCATGTATGGGGCACCCAGTGTACACCAGATGTATCTGGCTTTGTCAGTCCTGTGGGCTGGGGAACATCATAATCCCCATATTTCAGACAAGGACGATAAGGCTCAGAAAGATCTAGGGACTTGCTCCAGGTCGCTCAGTGCAGAACCCTGGGGCGGTTTAAGGTGTACAGCCTTATGGCCAGGAAATGGGCCCGAAGAACCTCAAAGCCTTACCGTCCTTGGTCTCAAAATATGAAGTGCCAGCTTTCTACACCAGAGAAATACCCACTGTCACTGGATCACGGTGAGGGTTAAATGAAGGCATGAACTTCATGAGCTCAGCACAGGGCTCCGGGCAATGTTAGGAACTTCCGCCTTTCCATCCTTTAACTGACAGAGTGCCTGAGTGAAGCTTGGAAAGTAAGTGACTTAAATGCCCAAGACCAAGGGCAAGTGGCTGGTAGGGCTGAGGTCTGTCCCTTGGACTGGTCCGGGAGTCCCTCTTCTTTCTACCATTGCGGTGGTTTCATCACTCAGTCGTGTCTGACTCTTTGTGATCTCATGGACTGTATCCCCCCAGGCTCCTCTGTTCTTGGGATTTCCCAGGCAAGAAGACTGGAGTGGGTTGCCATTTCCTTCTCCAGGGGATCTTTCTGACCCAGGGATCGAATCCACGTCTCTTGCTGAGTCACCTGGGAAGTTTCTACTAAACCAGGAACTAGAGAGGAGGAATTATTGGCAGAATATGAGGGAGGCAGGTTGACAGTACCCCTTCCGTTTACAAAAGGGGAAACTGAGCTCCAGTGCCCGGGGCGCTTGGAGGGTGCTTGGGGGCTGGGGGAGGATTTTGAGATGTTTACTATGGAATTTCCCCTTTCTCTGCTTTTTTTGACTCCATAACAACCTCCACCAGCCCTGTGTATTCCACGTGGTTGTTTTGTTCATTGCTCATCTCCCACCACCTGGACATTTACTTGAGGAGGGGTTTTGACCCCTTCATCGCTGGGTCCCCAATGCCTAGAACCATCGATGGGACTGGCTTGAGGCAGGAGAGAGAGATCCTGCAGCGACCTTAGGCTTAAGCCCTTAGATCCTGAATTTAGCTAAAATGTTGATATTTTATTCATTATACATATATATTTGCATTCATTTTTAATTTTTAATAATATTGTATTAAAATATCAATTATCTCGTTGCCTGAGTTTTTTGGTCCCTCTCTCAAATTTTGCCCCTGAGCAGAACAGAGATGCAGACATGAAGAATGGACTTGTGGATTCAGTAGGGGAAGGAGAGGATGGGACAAATTGAGGGTAGCATCGAGATATATACGCTACCATGTGTAAAAGAGGGTCTTCCCTGGTGGCTCAGACAGTGAAGCGTCTGTCTGCAATGCAGGAGACCCGGTATAAAAGAGGGGGCTGGTGGGAGGCTGCTGCTCAGCACAGGGGCCTCAACTCAGTGCTCTGTGATGACCCAAAGGGGATGAAGCGGGCCGGGAGGGAGGCTCAAGAGAGAGAGGACACAGGCATACTTAAACAGCCGATTCCTTGGACAGCAAGGAGATCAAGCCAGTCAGTCCTAAAGGAAATCAACCCTGCATGTATATTCACGGGAAGGACTGGAAGCCCAATTCTTTGGTCACCTGATGTGAAGAGCCAACTCACTGGAAAAGACTCTGATGCTAAGAAAGATTGCGGACAGGAGGAGAAGGGATGACAGAGGATGAGATGGTTGGATGGCATCACTGACTCAATGGACATGAGTTTGAGCAAACTCCGGGAGACAGTGAAGCACAGGGAAGCCTTGGGTACTGCAGTCCATGTGGTCACAAAGAGCTGGACACAGCTTGGCACCTGAACAACAACAAGAGCTGATTGACATGGTTATACGGCAAAAACCAACACAACGTTGTAAAGTAATTATCCTCCAATTAAAAATAAAAAAAAGTTAAAAAATTTGCCTCTAAGTGCCTCGCTTGCCTCACCCTAGTCAGCACTGCCTAGAGGGCCGCCTGACACATAATTACGTTCAGAAAAGATCTGTAAAAGCGAATGATGCCCTGTCGTGTATCAAGACTCATTTCCTGAGTCCCCGAGAACAGACTGTCCTTCGCTGGGTCTTCAAGGGTCTTTGTATCTGAAGGAAGCTAGGACCCCAAACGAGGCTGCTTTGACTTGGCTCCATCATTTGGTGATAACTGAATATTTCTGATGAGTGAGTGAAAGTCGCTCAGTTGTGTCTGACGGTTTGTGACCCCATGGACTCTGCAAGTCCATGGAATTCTCCAGGCCAGAATACTGGAGTGGGTAGTCTTTCCCTTCTCCAGGGAACCTTCCCAATCCCGGGATTGCACCCAGGTCTCCCAAATTGCAGGCAGATTCTTTACCAGCTGAGCCACCAGGGAAGCCCAAGAATACTGGAGCCTATCCCTTCTCCGGGGGAATCTTCCCGACCCAGGAATCAACCCGGGGCCTCCTGCATTGCAGGCGGATTCTTTACCAGCTGAACAATCAGAGAGTATTTCTGATAGAAGTGAGCTAAAGAAGAAGGGCGTGTCCCTTTCAGGATCTGCTTGTGGAACCAATTAGAACACAGGTCTCTAAAACTGCCTAATGAGGGATGGAATGCAAGAAAGCTACTGAGCTCTGAAAACCTATGCAGAATTTCACACCACCCTTAGAGACCGCCCACACCTTTCTATCCTGGATGCCTCTTGCAATTAAAAGCCACAAGGGGTTGTACTGGCACTCGTTAGCGTAATGAGATCCGGCCGTGCAGTGCTATCACCGGCCCCTCCCCCCACCTTTCAGCACACCTGGGCTGACCCAGTCAAGTAAGACTGTGACGCCTCCGAGGCTCCATTTCAAGGAAATACCAGGGCTTGCTTCCGTCTGGGCTTTATTTCCCTCCAAAGCTGAGGTTTCATCCAGTCGCATTCTCATAATTAAGGCGGGAGTGAGAAATAGCCTCCTATATAATTTAAAATGGGAAAATTATCGATACCTTTTCCAGCCTCAGCTTTAAATCTTAGCCACCAACGACTCCCCTATTAACGGACCTAATTAAATCCATTTCTCAGGACGTCTTTGGCAAATTCCATTTTAGCAAAACTGTAGGAAGTTTAATTTGATTTGTCTCTGCTCCCCAGAGCTCTCCTGGAAAAATGAGGGCAGGGCGGCTGCTCGTCTCTCTTTGATATTTATGAGTCCACTCACTGAACATTGATTGAGCACCTACTGTGTGCATTGGTATTGCTCTAGGAGGAAGGAGGAGGAGGAAGCAGTAAAGAGGCAGGTTCCTATTCTCGTGGCCATAGGGGACTGGGGTTGTTCAGTTGCTAAGCCGTATTTGACTCTGTGTGACCACAGGGACTGCAGCCAGCCAGGCTCCCCTGTCCTTCACTGTCTCCTGGAGTTTGCTCAGATTCATGTCTGGGGAATGTTGATCATTAATTAATTCATCTATTCAACCACTCTGTATCCAGTCATCTAATGAGGGAAGCAGTGTGAAGGGGCTGCTGTTGCAGCAATGAAAGCACCTCCCCCCCCATGAAGATCACCCCCACCTGAACTGGTATGGACAGCTAACGATCGTGTGGTAAATACCAATGCCTGTACTCATCCCTGATCACACAAGTCATAATTTCTGGGGGTGGGGTCAAGGATTTGGTATCTTTTAAAAGCTCTCCAAGTATTGCTAATATTCAGGCTAAAGCATGCAAAGTGGTGAGGAGTATGGTGGAGAGGTGGGTCGTGAAGGGTGCTGGAATCCTGTAAATGGATTTGAACCTCATCTGAGGGCAGTGAGATCATTGAAGGGTTTTTAGCAGGAAAACGAGGAGCTCCTATTTGAGCTGCAGAAAGAACTCCTCTGCCAGAGGTGTAGAGGATAGTCAGGGTTGGGGTACCTGGAGCCAGAGAAACCGGAAAGGAGGCTATTACAGAAAGCTGGGAGAGAAGTGGTGGTGTTCTGGGGCCACCATCATGATCATGGGGATGGAGAAGAGAGAGATTCAGGAGCCCAGACTGACACGATTGGGTGGTGAATCGTACAGCCTGGGCAAAGCAGGGGAAGCACTTTAAGATGATTCCACATGCGCTGGGTGACTAGGTGGATGGGTATGACGTTAGTCAGGAAAGGAAAGAATGATTTGGGTTTAGGAGATGTTGGAGAGATTTGATTGGCAGCTGGAGTCAAGATCTGACACTTGGGATTGTGCTTTGGTGGGTAGAGCAATTGGGAAGTCAACTGGAACCCCTAATTGGAAGCTACTGATATTACCCAAGGAGAGTGTGTAGCCTCAGAGGAAGAGAAGGCCAAGGGTGGCAGAGCCTTTAAGATCTCAGCATTTGAAGGGCAGTTGGAGTTTGGAGGAGTCAAGAAAGAACCCAGTGAGGGATGGCAGAGAGGCAGGAGGAAAAGCAGAGAGTGATGTTGTGAAGCTAAGGAAGGAGAGAGTTCTGGAAGGAGAGTGGCAACATGTTGCAAGTTGTACAGAGGAAAAAATAAAACGGGAGGCCGTTCTATACATTTAAGAAAAACAGTATTGATGGGGCTTTGGGGGTAGTAACCAGGCTATAGGGGGTTGCAGAGGGAATGGAAGAGAGATGAGTAAGGTATATACGCTTGTCCAAGAAAGAGAAGTGGGATGGGCAGTCCCCAGAGGAAATGTTGCCTTGAGCAGACACAAGTCAGGATTAAATGCAAGCAGTTTATTCTGGAGGGCATCCCAGGAAAGAGCAGTCAGGGAATGAAGAAGTAAGACATAAGGGTAAGGAAATCAGTAAAGGGTGTGCCAGCAAACAAGTAGTCACTGACGGAAACTGGAACTCAATCTCACTGGGTACCTAGAGAAGACAGTATGGAGCAGGCACCTGAGTTACTGTCCACGAGAGCCAAGGGAACTGGGGTATTCACCCACCAATTCCCACTCGCTGGTCGAGGACTATCCCTCATTGGTTGAGGGAGCATTAATTCCTGGGCACTTTTGGCCGGCCATGTGCATGGGAAGAGTGGGCACTGGCAGCCAGATAAAGTCCTCAGGCAACGAGACAAAGCTGGTGGCAAAATTAGTTTGGAGTGATGCCAGTGGTAAAGGATGAGGGGATAGGATCAGGCACCAGAGCATCAGCTAAAGGAAGGATTTAGATTTTTCCAAACTGAAAAGAATTTGTCATGACTGGTGAGGATGAATGAGGAGGTGTTGAGAAAACAAGGAAGAGGGGATAAGTGATGGAGAGTGGTCTAAGAAGAGATGGAAGCGGTAGTGAGTGATGGAAGCGGAAGGCTTGGTTGCAAGGATAGGAGGTGGTGGTTGGTAAATAAGCGGCTGGGATTCAAGTTCAAGCAGATGCTGACATGTCATGAGCATGGGTGTGAGTGGTCAAAGTGGGAGGCAAGTGAAATCCATTGGAGATGGGAAGGTTAAGGGATAGGATGGTGAAGAGGTGGACTGGCTCATTCACATTGGATGTCAAAGTCACCAAGGACTTCAGGGTGGACAGATACACTGAATCAGCTGCCAGAGTGATTCAGTTCAGTTCAGTTCAGTTGCTCAATCATGTCTGACTCTTTGCAATTCCATGAATCGCAGCACACCAGGCCTCCCTGTCCATCACCAACTCCCGGAGTTCACTTATATGTACTCATTGGCAATGTATAAACTTGTGGTGCTTGACCTAGATATTGAAAACTTTCATTGAAATTTTATATTTTCTGTATTAAGGTATCATTTATATATTAAAAATCAGAATGTTCAGGGAATTTTGGCAATTGAATATTCTCTATGTAATCACCACCCCCAATGAAAATAAAAATTTCATCAACTAGAAAAGTTATTTTGGGCTTTTTCTCCATCTACCTCTCATGATTTATCATCTTTCTGATTTCTATCATCCAAGATTGGTTTTGCTTCTTCTGAGAGATCATGAAAATGGGATCATACTATATACACATATGTATTTTCTCTGCTCAATATAATACTTATAAGATCATCCACAGTTTCAGATGGATTCATTTCAGTTCAGTTCAGTTGTTCAGTCGTGTATGACTCTTTGTGACCCCATGAATTTCAGCATGCCAGGCCTCCCTGTTCATCACCATCTCCCAGAGTCTACCCAGACCCACCTGCATCGAGTCGGTGATGCCCTCCAGCCATCTCATCCTATGTCGTCCCCTTCTCCTCCTGCCCTCAATCCTTCCCAGCATCAGAGTCTTTTCCAATGAGTCAACCCTTCACATGAGGTGGCCAGAGTACTGGAGTTGCAGCTTTAGCATCATTCCTTCCAAAGAACACCCAGGGCTGATCTCCTTCAGAATGGACTGGTTGGATCTCCTTGCAGTCCATGGGACTCTCAAGAGTCTTCTCCAACACCACACTTCAAAAGCATCAATTCTTCGGCGCTCAGCTTTCTTCAAAGTCCAACTCTCACATGCATACATGACTACTGGAAAATCCATAGCCTTGACTAATGTACCTTAGTCGGCAAAGTGATGTCTCTGCTTTTTAATACGCTATCTAGGTTGATCATAACTTTCCTCCCAAGGAGTAAGCGTCTTTTTTGAAGCCTGGCTTGGAGAATTTTGAGGATTACTTTACTAGCATGTGAGATGAGTGCAATCTGACTGTTAAAAGTCACCAGGTACCCCAGTCCTACACACAGAGTAGGGTGAACCAAGGGAGTGTGTTGACTCTTAGGACCTGGGCCAGGAAGGAGCCATGTCAGCCAGAAGAACAAACGAGTCTGAAGAGGCATCATCCCATTGGTGAGTCTGACTGGAAGGTTTGGAGGAAAGTTAGAAGACAGAGCTTAGAAGGCAGTACCAATAAGTATCCAGCCCAAGGGGTAATCAGGAGGCCTTGGATTGGAGACAGAAGCCAAGAACCAGGGAAGTCAAGAACAGGTTGGGAAGCCAAGTTCAAGATTAGCCAGAGTGCATGCCCCAGGATGAAGGCTGTGGATAAAGACAGGAAATTAGAGTTCAGGCTTCTTGGAGGGACTCAGGTTGCTAAAGAGGTGGACAGAAAGCAAAGGGCACTGACGCTGTTAGCTTTCCTCGTTCCCCGAGGCTTCATACCTGCTGAACCCCAGGGCTCCATGGAATCCACTTAGACGACCATGAAATGAGAGGAAGTGGGTGAACTCTGGGATCACACAGATCTGGGTTCGGGTATCCACTCAGTCTTTTCTAGCTGTGAGTCTTGAACAAGTTTTTTCACCTCTGAGGATAGTTGAACTCATAATCTGAGATTATTTTAAGGAAGAAGTAAGCATGGAAGAGTGTCTGTTCTTCTTGTTCAAAGCATCATACTTGCTACTCTGAGATGACAGTAATAACAAGTGCTCTTGAAGGAGAGTTACACAGGGCTATAAATGTGTTAGAGGGGTTCCTGACCTAGTTGGGAGATCAAGGAAGGCTCCCCCGAGGAGGTGATGTTGAGCCAAGATCTGTGGAATGAAAAGGAGTTGGGGGGTGGATAAAAGTGGAGATGGGAACATTCTAGAAGGAAGAGACAGCGTGTGCAAAGGCTCTGTGGTGGGAGGAAGGGTGGCCATTTTAGTAACTGGAGAGAGTGAAGGGGACCCAGAGGAGGGCCAGCAGGAGGCACCCGTGCAGGGCCTGTCTTTACTATGAAAGCAGTGAGCAGCCAGAGTTTGGGCAGGAGGACACCTGGTGTGACTGCTGGATAAAGATGGGGGCACTGTGGGAGGAGGTAGAACAGGTCAAGGTGGTGGGGAGGTTGTGAGGTTGCTGCATTCATTCAGGAAAGGGATAAAATTGGCCTAGCATCAGTCCTTCCAATGAATATTCATCAACCCTGGATATTCACTGGGAGGACTGATGCTGAAGCGGAAGCCCCAATACTCTGGCCACCTGATGCAAAGAGCTGACTCTTTGGAAAAGACCCTGATGCTAGGAAAGACTGAAGGCAAAAGAAGAAGGGGTGACAGAGGATGAGATGGTTGGATGGCATCATTGACTCAATGGACATGAGTTTGAGCAAATTCTGGGAGATGGTGGACAGGGAAGCCTGGCATGCTGCAGTCCATGGGGTCACAAATAGTCTGACACAACTGAATAACTGAGCAATGAGCAACAACAGGGTGCTAAAGATGGAGAAAAAGACAAGGGGATGAAGTTGAGGGATGCTGAGGAGGTAAAATACACCAGACTTGATCATGGATTAGCTGGGGGTAAGGAATTATTTATAGGGAGAGGTTAAGGATGGCATCCTCATTTCTGATTGTGGCAGTTTCAGTTGATCCAGCCTAAGAGACTTTCTCCTTTTTTGCCAATGTCATGACCCCATTTTTTGGAGGATCAGTGTGCTCACTCCAGGTTTCTTGCCCAAGTCCAGATCTTGGACCATGTTTAGCTTAAGCCTACTGGCAGGACTTGAGTCAGCTTCAATATTTCAGAGCCAGGTACCAGGCTGTAGAAGGTATGGGGAGAAGAAATTGGAGAAGAGTGTGACTGTGATGCTGTAAAAGCCAAGGGAAGAAAGAGTTTCAGAAAAACGGAGTGAGCTTGTTTACAATAGCCAAGACATGAAAGCAACCTGAGTGTCCATCGACAGATGAATGGACAAAGATGATTCAGTACATGTACACAATGGAATAGCACTCAGCCATGGAAAAAATGAAATAATGCCATTTGCAGCAGCATGGAAGGATCTAGAAATTATCATATTAAGTGAAATAAGTCAGAGAAAGACAAATATCATATGACATCACTTGTATGTGAAGTCTAAAAAAAATGATAAAATGGATTTATTTACAAAGCAGAAATAGACTGATAGACATAGAAAACAAAGGTATAGTTACCAAAGAGGAAGAGAGGGGAGGGATAAATTGAGAGCAGAGGATTAGCAGAGATGCATACTATCATGTAAAAAATAGATAAACAATAAGGATAGAGAAAGACAAATATCATATGACATCACTTGTATGTGAAGTCTAAAAAAAATGATAAAATGGATTTATTTACAAAGCAGAAATAGACTGATAGACATAGAAAACAAAGGTATAGTTACCAAAGAGGAAGAGAGGGGAGGGATAAATTGAGAGCAGAGGATTAGCAGAGATGCATACTATCATGTAAAAAATAGATAAACAATAAGGATTTACTGTATAGCACAAGGAGCTATATTCAATATCTTGTAATAAACTATGATGCCCAAGGTAAAAGAAACCCAAGTAAGATGGTAGGTGTTGCAAGAGGGCATCAGAGGTTGGGGGTCGCAAAGAGTCGGACACGACTGAGCGACTGAACTGAACTGAAACTATGATGGAAAAAATAAACCAAGAATGTATATGTGTATATATGTATATATATTTGAATCACTTTGCAGCACCCCTGAAATTAACCCCTTAAGTATTGTAAGTCAACTATCCTTCAATAAAGAGAGAAAAAAAGAGTAAGATATAATGCTGAATATTGCTGAAATATGAGGCAAAGGAAGGAGTAAAATTTCTATGATTCTCTTATTTTTCTGATGAGGAATTCAGGGATCAGACAGAGCAAATGTCTTGGTCAGACAGCAATGTCTTGGTGGCATAGTGTTCTGTGTCAGTTAGCTCATGCTGTGTGAGAAAGAGCTCCAAGAGAAAGTGACTCAAAACCACAAAACTTACTACTTCTTATGAGTCTAGAGCTTGGTTGTGTTCTGCTGACCTGGACCAGGCTTGGCGATCTTGACTGGACTTGTTCATGTTAGCTGGTAGACTGGTGAAGGGGCTGGCTGGTCTAGAAGGGTTTCAGTGAGGATAGCTTGTCTGTGCTCCCCACGGTCTCATTTTTTAGTAGGCTAGCCCAGTGCTAAGGTCCAGGCAGAGGATGCAAAGGCCCTAAGGTGAGAACAAGCTTGGATGTTTGAAGAAGAGTAAGGAGGCCAGTGTGGCTGAGCAAGAGTGCAAGGGGAGGGGCCATGGAAGATGAGATCAGAGAGGTAGAGTGGGTGGGAGGTGAGGAAGAGTACCATGAACATCCTGTAGATCACCGTAAGGATTTTTGCCTATACTTTTATTATTATTAGACTTAATTTCTGCTGTGTTACCCTGGCTGGCTGCAGTTTGGCTTCCACTCCATGGAGGTGGTTTTGCATTCCATCTTGCCAAGCTGATGTGGACTTAGCTTCTCCCCTCCCTGTGCTGACATTTCCTACATCCTGGTCCTATTGAGTGGTACAAGACAAGTCAGCATCACTGGTCCTGAAGTCACAAACGCTTGCTCCTAAAGCCCCCCGAGGTTATGGTCCTCCAAGTTTGTTTCACTGACTTTGTAAATAAACTTTTATTGGGCTACAGCGATGCCTATTCATCTACCTACTGTCTGTGGCCACTTTTACGCTACAATGGCAAAACTGAGTGGTTGTCACGGAGACTGTGTGGCCCGCAAAGCCTCAGATATTTATTATCTGATCCTGGAGAGATAAAGTTAAACCTTCTGGAACTTAAGAGGAGACACTTTCAATTCCCTCCTGCTTTGAAGGATGGGGAATTCCAGGTTTGTGGATTTACCTGTGGGCACAGGAGGTATAAAACAGGCAAATCCACACTGTGCCCCTATTTCCAGCATCTTGTCCCCCCAGCCCTGCTTCCCTGGGCTGACCTGCAACCCTGCCACAGGATAGAGTAATACTTCCAATGTCTCAGTCTGCTCTGGCTGCTAGAACTAAATACCATGGACTGGGTGGTTTAAACAATTTTGGAACTGAAAACTCCAAGACCAAAAGCACCAGCACAATTGGGTTCCTGGTGAGGACTCCCTTCCTGGCTTGCAGACGGCCACCTTCTCACATGTCCGTGATGGAGAAAGAGAGTGCATGGGCACTCTGGTCTCCTCCTCTTCATTTAGGGACACTAATCTCATCACGGAGGCCCCGCCTTCATGACCTCATTGAAACTGAATCACCTCCCAAAGGTCCCACTTCCCAATATCATCACATTAGGGATTAGGGCTTCAACATATGAGCTTTGAGGGAATACTGGACTCAGTCTGTAACACCTAACATCTCTTATCTTTCTACCTGTGCTCCTCTTGGAGCTAAGAGGAGGTGGCAGAGCATTGCAGGTGATGGGCAAGAACTCTCTGGAGTCAGGCATACCTGAGTTCAAGTTCCCTGTAATCTTGGGGAGTGGATCTCAGAACATCAGCTTTCTCAGTCAAAGAACTAACAGTACTTCCCACCTTTTTGGGTTGCTGGAAGCCCATCATGAACATTACCTGTGCAGTGCTTAGCAGTAGCTGGCAAATAGTAAGCATCTTGTTTTAAACTGAGACTACAAAATGAAGGTGAGGAAACCACCACTCTCTCCCTTCAAGGAAAATAAGAAAACCCTTTGGCAAATGGAGCCAGGGAAATCAGCAAGTGCATATTCAGCCCCCCTCAATAATTTCCGCAACTCTGGGCAGGATACCTGATTTCAGAAACACAGAAGAGAAAATCAATAACTCCAAGCTTGCAGCCAATAAAATCTTAGAAGTGGCAATTTCATCTTGACTGTGTCCACCTGAATCACTAACAGTGAGCTCAACACGAGGGTGGTGACGAGTTTGGGGGCAAGGGAGGCTCGTAAAAATGACTGATGCAGATATTAATGATTTAATCTGCCAAAGTGGCATGGTTGCCTCCGAGCGTTCTATTCGTCAGCATTCAGGAACCCATTAGGAGGGGGCTGGGTGAAAAACACCGCGGATGGCGCGGGGATGTGGCGGGAATGAAGATGTATCGCAAGCACGGTATTGATTTGCCTTGCCTGGAACAGCGGCCCTCTGAAAATATGGAAAGCAAATTAATGAATAAATGAGCCAGTTCGGTGAACTGCGCCCCAGTGGGAGCCCCGGTGCTTAAGCCACATATGCCAGGAGGCTCTGAGCAAATCCGAGAGAGAGGCGAGGGCTTGCTGAGAGGCAGGGGTGTGGCTATGTCTGCCAGTGCGAGGACCCCGCCCCGGAAAGGCTTTGGGACAAGTGACGTGTGTGCTGGGGTCCGGCAGATTCTACACTGAATTTTGGCTCTGCCTCTTGCTAGCTGTGGGACCTTGAAAATTCATGCAATCTTTTTGAACTTGAGTTTCGCTACTCAAAAATGGGGGAAAGTGGGCAGAAAGCGATGGGTGGGAAGACTCATTTAGACCAGTTATGTCTCATATTCTGTCTCCCTGGGATGCTGTGAGATATCGTGCATGTTTTCTGATCTCTCTGTGCTTCAAATTTTCCTTCTATCACACAGAAATAATGACACTTGTCTCTGGGACACAGTGCTAAAAAATGGTAGCTTTTTAAACTACTGTACATGCCACAAACATTAGTTAAACACTTGTATTGTTCAGTCCCTAAGACATGTCCAGCTCTTTGTGATCCCATGGGCTGCAGCACTCCAGGCTCCTCTGTGCTCCACTGTTTCTCCCAGAGTCTGCTCAAATTCATGTCCACTGAGTTGGTAATGCTATTTAACTATCTCATCCTCTGCTGCCCCCTTCTTCTTTTGTCCTGAATCTTTCCTAGCATCAGGGTCTTTCCCAATGAGCGGGCTCTTCACATCAGGTGACCAAAGGGTTGGAGCTTCAGCATCAGTCCTTCCAATGAATACTCAGCGTTGATTTCCTTTAGGATTGACTGGTTTGATCTCCTTGCAGTCCGAGGGACTCTCATGAGTCTTCTCCAGCACCACAATTTGAAAGCTTCAATTCTTCAGCATTCAGCTCTCTTTGTGCATGCGTGCATGCTAAATTGCTTCAGTCATATCCGATTCTTGCCACTCCATAGACTATAGCCCACCAGGCTCCTCTGTCTATGGGATTCTCCAGGCTAGAATACTGGAGTGGGTTGGCATGACCTCCTCCAGGGGCTCTTCCTGACCGAGGGATGGAACTTGCATTTCCTGCGACCCCTGCACTGCAGACAGATTCTTCACTGCTGAGCCACCCACCGGGGAAGCCCTAGCCTAAGGTAGAACAGTGAACAAAAGGGGGTGACATCCTTTCACTCATAGAATTTATTTTCATTATTCCTATGTATGTCCAGATGCTCTAGCACCATTTGCTGAAACATTATTGTTCCTCCTCTGAGTTGTTTTGGCACCTTTGTCAAAAGTCAGTTGGTCCTGCTTGTGTGTGGTAATTTCTGGGTTCTCTAGTCTGTTTCCCTGATCTATCCATCAGCCCCTCTGCCAGTAACACACTGTCTTGATTACTGTACCTTTACAGTAAGTCTTAAAAATAGGTGATGTGATTCTTCCCAGTTTATTTTTTTCCAACTATTTTCAAGTTCTAGTTGCTTTGTGTTTGCACATAAATTTAAAAATAGGCTTGCCTATATCTAAAAAAAAAATCTTGCAGCGATTCTGCGGGAATTGTGCTAAACCTGCCTATTAATTTGGGAAGAACTGACATCTTTACTATGTTCAGTCTTCCAATCCATGAACATGGTACATTTCACCATTTATTTAGATCTTTGAGCTCTTTGATCAATGTTTTACAGTTTTCAGCATACCATCCCTGAAATATGCTGGTGGATTTATTTCTAAGCATTTTATTTTTCTGAGCAATCATAACTGGGATTTAAATTTACTATTTGTCCATTGCTAGTATGTAGAAACTGAGTTTTGTGTGTTGGTCTTGCTTCCTGTGACCTTGTGGAACCCACTTAGTTCCAGGAGTGTGTGTGCATGTGTGCGTGCGTGCATGTAGATTTCTTGGAATTTTCCACACAGATAATCATGCCATCTGCAAATGGTGACAGTTTTATCTCTTCCTGTCTAAATTTTTTTTTTTTTGCTGCGCTGGGTCTTCACTGCGGTATGTAGGTTTCTTTAGTTGCAACACACAGGCTTCATCACCCTGCAGCATGTGGGTTCTTAGTTTCTGGACCAGGGACTGAACCTGTGTCCCCTACATGGCAAGGTAGATTCTTAACCACTGGACCACCAGGGAACTCCCTGTTTCTTCCTTTCTAGTCTGAATGTATTATTATTACCTTGGAAGCCCTACATCCAAATGCCTGAAGGGGCCAGGCTGTGGACACTGTGGTGAAAGGGGGCCCATGTCCATCACAGGGGGCTGCTGTCACTGGCTCTGTGAGGCCCCATCTTCAGATTGTTAACAAATGTAAATGTTGGTAAGCTATTCAAATATTTAAACACTTTTCAGGCCAAACAAAACACACCTGTGGGCTAGACTCAATGCACACCGGTTTGCAACCTGGTATAATAGGCGTTCCTTAAACAGAAGCATCTGTTCCTCCTGCCTGATGTCTCAAGTGGGTAGGCTGGAGGGGTGTGTAGGGAAGCACATGCTATTGATTTGCCCCAGATTTCCAGGGATGAAGGGTAAACTGCCCTGGAAAGGTGATCTCTGGGATTCCCGTAGCTTGGAACCATTGGGCTGGGCACTTTTTCTCAGGGAGGCGGCCTGGGTGTGTGTGGCTGCAAGGTAACAGGGCTCATGACGAGGTGGGTGGAGTCAGGACCTGACCGAACAAAACCTGGGAAAGCTGCAGAAAGTGGCTGAGTCGGCAGGATGGGAGACGAGGTCGCAGGGAAGGAGTGAGTCAGGGATGCGCACCCGTCGTATCCTGCATGTTGTGCTGGGTGCTTCTCTCGCCCCTCCTCCTTCCTTTCCCCGGCCTTCCTCATTCCCTGCCTCCATCTTCTCCTCCCTCCCTTCCTTCCTCGCATGCAACATGTTCAGGGTCTACCGCGGGCCAGGCGCTGTCCGAGGTGCTCATCTGTCGCTTATCCTTCACATATTCCTATAAGACAGGCATCGCTCCTTCCTTTTCACAAATAGGGAACTAAGATGTGGCAGGTTAAGTGACCTGCTTATGGCCCCTGATTTGACGTCAAAGACTGTGTGCTCTTTGCGCCAAAGCCACCTGATATCACTCCGCAGTACACCAGAGGTGTACAACGCGTGCCTCCGGTGTATTCTGACAATCTTTGGTTACAGGAGCTCCAGTCGGGTGGAAGGAAGGCAGCGGAAGCAGAATGCCGGTGACTGTGGAGTCCATGAATCAGGCGGAACGTGATGTGAGTGGTCTATGCAATGGCATGAGGCACAGATGGAAGCAGAGTCAAGACCGAGTCTCAGTGACAGGTTTTTGAGCATCTGGATCCAACTCAGCTTGGGGCTTGTAGCTCTTAGGGTTTTTGTTTACATGAGCTAACATGCGGCCATTTTGCCTCAGCCAGACCGTGTTGGAGGGCTAGCTTCTGCAACCAGGAGTCCACACGAGTGCAGAGAGAAGTCCCGCTCTAGTTGGCTCCTGGATGGACACAGCAGGGTCGTGTGGAGTTTTGTGGATGGCTGTTGGGGGATGGGCAGTTTTCAGGGTGGAGGTCTGTCACCTGGACCAGGCTTGCTGGTTTGGGTGACCTTGGCAGCTGCTTAGAGAGAAGCATGGCTGGGGGGATCGGGCCAAGGGTTTGGAGAGGCTGGGGCCCTGTGGGTATAAGCCACCAAGGGACTTCCTGGCACAGGTGGCACTCAGCTCAGGGCAGCAAGACTTATTCTAGCTCTGTCCACTGGTGAGATGACATGCCAACTAGCGCAGTCAGTCATGGCTCAGAGCCTCGATCAGAAACGTGCCTGCAGCTTGAAGACCTGGGGCTTGGAGAGGTGCCACTGCCCTGGAACCTGGCACCTCCTGGGGCTGCAGCGAGAGGCCCAGGGACACTGGGCAGGTGGGCTGTGGCAGCCTGCCCCCGCTGCACCACCTTGGCCAGAGCCGTGCATGGCAGGGGCCCTGGCGATTTCCTCAGCCTGGGGGGCACGTGGGTGGGCCTGGGCCTCGTTGCCCATGGCAGTGACGAAAAGCTTTGAGTCTTCCCTTGGAGCATCCTGTCACTGGCAAAGAAGCGCCGTTAACTGCCTTCTCATTCTGCCCCTTCTTCCTTCTGCCTGGGTGTCCGTATGGACAATTAGGAAAAGACAATTTAATGCTGAAGAAATTAATTGCATTTGCCAAATGGGCTTGAAACAGGCTGTTTCTCTGTCAACATAACAGATGACAGTACTCAGAAAATGAACACTGTTGACTGTTGACACAATCGTCTCTGGCTGTGGATCAACCATGATTTTTTTTTTTTTTTTGAGAGGTGTGGGGTGGAGAGCAGAGCGTGGAGTTGACAAACGTGAGTCCTGGAGGAGGACCTTTGCCTCCTTGGCCGTGCTCCCCGTGGCTCTCTGTCTCCTAGATCTGTCTTCAGTGAGGCTGGCTACTTACTGTTGAGAGCTTACTATGTGCTTGGTGTGCACCAAGCATCATCTTTACCCTTCATATCATTTGTGTAAGGAATGTGTTATATCCCCATTTCACAGATGGGGAAACTGAGGTGTGGGGCTGGAACTCATTCAGCTGAAACCTATATACACTGTTTTGTGGATTCTCACTTCAGAGTATGTAGACTCTGAGTCCTTAGAAGTAAATTCTGTCCCTAAGCTGTCCATTAGGTCTGCTGCGGCAAAGAGCACAGCCAGTTCAGATCCTAGACCCTAGAGTTGGGTTCTCAGGGTTCAATCCCAGCTCTGATGCTCCCTGAATTATTCTAGATGAATTCCATCCTCTCCAAACTTAATAATAAATAATGTTATTTATTATTCTAAACAATATTCCTTATTTTAGAATAAAATCCAACTCCTTACCATGGTCTACAGGGCCCTACGTGATCTAGCCCTTGACTCCCTCCAAGACCTCATGTTCTTTTGCTATCCCCCCATACTCCTGCTTAAAAATAGTGGTTGACCTGGGAGGAGGTAGACCCAGGATGGGGAAGGTCATGGTGGGATTTCTCAGAGTGAGATCAACTGGTCACTTAGTGAGGGTAAGGCTGTCGGTTTATGATCAATTCAGCTTCCATTCCCAAACTAGTTTCTTCACATCTTGCTGTGGGAGGGATGTACTCAGGAATCCTCGACCGCCTTTGTTTCAAGACTCTGGCATCTCTTAAATCCTGCCCCTTCCTCCCTTGGCCTGGGTATTGTCCAGGAAGGGGAGCCCAGTGGGCCCTCTGTCCTGGTGCTGATGGGTAGCATAGGGATTCAGGGCTGGATAATGGCGCTCCTCTGCACCCTCTGGCACAGCAAAATGAGCTGGGCCCAGGGTGCCAGCTCACCTGGGAGCTCAGCTACAGGAGGTGGGGGGCATTTTCTTACCCAGGAGGCAGAGTCCTAGATGGAGCCCAGAAGTTCTAAGACTCATTTGCTGAATAATCTTCGGCTAGCCACAGCTCTTTGGGGGCTTGGTTTCTTCTTCTGCAAAATGGGTACAAGGTGGAGCAAGCTACTCCAGATCAGTGAGCAATAAACCCCCAAGAGAATCTGCTTTGGGGTATAAACTGTTGCCCCAGACACAGGCATATGTGCATGCATCCTCTGTGGGTCACTACAACTTTATATATATAATTTTAGGAGGTTGGGGGCCTTCTAGAAGCTTTTTTATGGACTGTGGGTCCAGAACTTTTGGCTTACATGAAGAACAGCACTGTGACTCTAACTGAGCACAGTATTTGGAGCCAATCTGCACGATATTTAATTTCTCCCCACCACTTGCTAGCTGTGTGACTTTGACCAGGTTACTTAACATCTCTGCGCCTCCATCTCCTCAGCTGTGAGAGGGCAGTGATGAGAATGCCACCCAACCTATAGGATTGCTGAGAGGAAGAAAGGAAATTTACATGCACACGGCACATAGCACAGTTCCTAGTACATACTCAGTTCACTTCAGTTCAGTTCAGTTGCTCAGTCATGTCCGACTCTTTGCGACCCCATGAATCGCAGCACACCAGGCCTCCCTGTCCATCACCAGCTCCTGGAGTTCACTCAAACTCACGCCCATCGAGTCGGTGGCATTGGTGATGCCATCTAGCCCTCTCATCCTCTGTCACCCCCTTTTCCTCTTGCCCCCAATCCCTCCCAGCATCAAAGTCTTTTCCAATGAGTCAACTCTTTGCATGAGGTGGCCAAAGTACTGGAATTTCAGCTTCAGCATCATTACCTCCAAAGAAATCCCAGGGCTGATCTCCTTCAGAATGGACTGGTTGGATCTCCTTGCAGTCCAAGGGACTCTCAAGAGTCTTCTCCAACACCACAGTTCAAAAGCGTCAGTTCTTTGGTGCTCCGCTTTCTTCACAGTCCAACTCTCACATCCATACATGACCACTGGAAAAACCATAGCCTTGACTAGACGGACCTTTGTTGGCAAAGTATTCTCTCTGCTTTTCAAAGTGATCACAAATCACATGATTGTTTATATATGACAATCTGGGACCTGGAAAGCCTCTCTCTTTTTGTTTTCTAGGACCCTTTCAGCGTCTCTCTTCTTGTCTCAAGCCTTGCTGGGGGTCTGTTCATCTCTCCTCACCCCTTCCTGGTTCTAGGATAGGGTCTTGCAGAATGATTTCCCTTCCTGCCTCCTCCTCCAGGCAGGCATCCTTGTTGCTCCCACAGATAATGGAGATGAGTGATCTGGGAGACCAAGGCGAGCTGTTCCTCGCCTTGTCCCTCATGCTTCTCTTCCTGTTCTGCTCTTCCTGTCACTGCCCTGTGTGGTCCCTGCCACTGTGGTCAGCCAGGCTCTCGCTTGCTCCATCTCCATCTAATAATCACCAAAACTGACGGGTGGAGGGCCCACCCCACGCCAGCCCTGCGCTGTGTGCTCCATGTCATTTATTCTTTAAGTCCTCATAACAGCTTTATGAAGTAGGTGCTGTTTTTTATTCATTCAATAAATCTTTATTAGGCACCTGGTATGATTCCAGACTCTCGTAAAGGCTGGCGTTGGAGTCGTGAATGTAACACACAAAATATATGGAGGCTGATCTTGCAGCTTCTGGATGAGGAAGCTGAGGTTTGGAAAAGTTGAGTGACATGTCCCTGGTAAGGGGCCGCATCAAGCCTTGTGTGCAGATCTCTCTGAAACTTGACTCTGGGCAAGATCTAAACCACTAAGTTAAATGGCCTCTCGTGGAGTTCACAGCCTGGTCAGGAACAGAGACAATTCTATACGTAAAGTACAGTAAAATCAGTGCTGACAGAGTGGCGTGGGGGCCAGAATAAGTCCCCACCCGAGTCCACGTTATAACCCTGGAACCTGCGGAGGTGTCACCTTCCACGGCAAGATGGAGATGTAATTCAACTAAGGATCCTGGGATGGGAGATGGCCCTGGATTACCCAGATGGGCCCAGTATCATCACAAGGGTCCTTATTGGGGGAGGCAGGAGGGTCCAAGTCAGAGTTAGGGGAGAAGATGTGACAATCGAAGGAGAGGTGAGAGGCATCCCAGAGGATGCTACACAGCTGTCTTTGAAGATGGAAGACTGGGCCACGAGCTAGCGAATGCAGGCGACTTTTAGGAGCTGAAAAAGGTAAGGCATTGGAAAAAACATTCTCTCTGTGGATTCTCCAGAAAAGCGCAGGGCTGCTGGTACCTCGGTTTTAGTCCACAGAGACCCATGACAGATTCTGACCTCCCGAATGTCTGACTTCAGAACCGAAGAGAATACATTTGCATTGTTTTAAGCCAGTCAGTTCATGGTAAATTGTCCCAGCAGCAGCGGGACACTAACGTGAGTGGCTGGTTCATTGTGCCAGGCAGCACACAAAAGGGCGCTCAAGGGTCCACTGGCATTTTCCTAGAAGGAGCAAGAGGAGGCCAGGAGACGGTTTCCAGCACCATCACTGCCAGGTTCAGGGGCGTACTTCCTACTTTCCACGTTACTGAAGGCAAGAACGTTGCCAAGCTTCCTGTCAGTAAAACAAGATCCCCTTCTCGAAACATGCTCCTGTTTCCCTTTGATCCCCACCCCCTTGGTGTCTTCACAGTCCAGCCTTCAATAACAGTCTGTCCAAGGCAGTTTAGTCTTAGCATTTCATTCAGCCTCTGTCTTTTGCTTCATTCCAAAGCCTCTCCTGGGCTTCCCTGGTGGCTCAGCAGTAAAGCATCTGCCTGCCAATGCAGGAGACGTGGGTTCGATCCCCGGGTAGGAAAGATGCCCTGGAGAAGGAAATGGCAACCCACTCCAGTATTCCTGCCTAGGAAATCTCCTCCTCCATGGTCAGAGGAGCCTGGCAGGCTACAGTCCATGGGGTCTCAAAAAAGTAGGACATGACTTCCTGACAAACAACAGCAACAAAGCCTCTGCCACATTTTTTTCTTTCTTGTATTGAGGTGTAGTTGACATATGACATTATATTAGTTTCAACTGTACCACATACTGATTCAGTATTTGTATATATTGTGAAAAGATCACGTTACTACGTCCGATTAATACCTGTCACCACACATAGTTATAAACCTTTTTTTTTCTTGTGATGAGAACTTTTAAGATCTGTTCTCTTAGCAATTTTCAGATATGCAGTGCAATATTATTAACTGCCGTCACAACTCTGTACATTACACCCTCAGGACTTATTTCTTGGTACCTTTTGACTCCCTTCACCCATTTTGCCTCCCTCCCCGCCTGCCCCCATCCGCCGACCCGTCCCTTGCCTCCGGTAGTGACCAACCTGTTCTCTGGATCTGTGAGCTTTATTTTTGTGCTGTTCTTGTCTTGTTTTAGATTCCATATATAAATGAGATCATATGGTATTTCTGTGTTTCTGACTTATCTTTCAGGTACCAAAATCTGTATCAGGTATTAATTCCTACATAATAACCCCCCCCAACATGGAGGCTTAAAATAACCAACATAATCTTAGTTTGTGGGGCAGGAGTCTGGGTCTGGCTTAGCTGGATCCTCTAGCTGAGGGTGTCCTCCTGAGGTTGCACCTTAAGGAGCCCCTTCTGAGCCCACTCCTGTGGCTGTTGACAGCTCAGGTCTTCACTGGGTATTGGCTGGAGGTCTCAGCCCCTTACCATGTGCCCTTTCCATGGGACAACCCACCACATGGCAACATCCTCTCCCCAGGGCTAGGGCTCCAGAGATAGAAGTCACAGGTGTTGGTGACCTGATCTCAGAAGTTACCCCCCGGTCCCCCCGCCCCACACCTTTGCTGTATCCTGTTTGTTGAAACTGGTCATTAGATCCATGAGGGCATGAATGCCAGGTGGTAGGGGGCATTGGGAGCCATCCAGGGACTTTTTATCACCAGAGGTGTGCCAAGATGCCCAGGACCACAAGTGAGGGGCTGAACGGATGCTGTGTCTATCTGCCTCATGTTATATAAGGGGAAACGGGGGCACAGAAGGGCTAAGTGATGTTCCCTGTGTTCACGCAGCCCTGGCGTGCACGTTGGCCAGGCCTGGGACCGGGCGCCTGGCTCCTGTGCCCGCCCTCTGAGCCCCAGGCCCTCCCGCTCTGCCCGCCCTGGGGAGCTCCACTGCCTGGTTTGGCTTCACTCTTTCCTCTCTTCCTCTGCTGCCTCCTCCTAATCGTCTGCCTTTCAGCCTATCTTCCTCACTGTGTTCTCTTTTCCTGTGATGCTGGCCTCTGGTCTGTCATCCTGTCCTGTGTGTGCCTTCCTCTCCAAGTCACCCTTTTGGGCTTCTTCTACTTCTCTTTCCATCTGTCTATCTGTCCTGGTCATGCCCTCATCTGTTCCTTGTTTCCTCGATGGCCCATGTATCTGAGTCTGTGTGTCTGTGTCTGTGAGCCTTGGATTTTGTCCATGGGTCCCCCGTCTCTATCCCTTTATGCCCAGTACTCTTTTGTCTGCCACATATCTTTGTCTTCCTGTCTCTTTCTGAATCCATTGTTTCATTTCCCTCTTCTGTCTAGATCCTTCCACCCTCATCTGTCCCTCTGTATGCATCTGTGTGTTTCAGTCCATAGTCTTCTGGATTCTGCCCATCTCCTTTCCTCTCAGGCTGCAGTGAACTGCCTCTGGTTTTATCCAGTTGAGGAGGGAGCAGTTTTGATTATCTACAGTGCTATCACTCATTAATAATTATCTTTATAATCACATAAAAACAATGGGCTTTGAGCTGCTACCCACTGGCAGATAGTGCCCACCAGCCCTGTCTTCCTGCCATGTAGACCAATGGGACCTCCTATTTCTATTCATCAGGCTTTGATACTCATCCCCTTTGGAGACTGTCGGCTTCAATGTTACAATCACAGCAATATTAGAATAACAACTCAAAACCAATCATTTTTATGGGGACACACACAGTATAAAAAGACCTGCCTATCTGAGGACACATATAACATCAGCAGCTATTGCCCCATAAAGCTGTCAGTTAGAGAAACATCTCAGGGAGTCCTTGAACACCGAGTTTAACTAGAGAGAGAGAGAGAGAGAAAGGGCGGGAGGGAAAGGAAGAGAGAGAAAGCACTTTGCAAATAATTTTTCATGGAAGTCTGGAAAAGAAATGTGAGAGATCAATTCCATAGAGATCAATTCAATAGATTGAGTTAAGTGGCTGAGGTCTGGCCCCAAGCAGCTCTTGGTGTATGTCTCCTGAAAGTCCAGAGAAGGTTTAGAAAGGGGTATGGGCAGGGGGAACCCAGTGGGCATGGCCTGGCTAACTTCCTTTGATTCCCATTCTAGGTTTGCTCTCTCTGAATCACTCTTCTAGATGAAGTTTCACATGTAAGATTTTTATTAGGAAGCGTTCCCCAGGGAAAATCAGTAGGGGAGTGACGGAGTGAGATGGAAAGGGAGAAGGAAGGCAGGGCTGGCTTCCGACAAGGTCCCGTGGAGTGAATCTTGGGCTCAGTTCCACAGGGCAGAACTGGAGGTGGTGTAGGCGACCTCCTCACTGGACCAGGCCTGGGGAAAGGCAGCCAGAAGTTAAGGGCTTTCAGAAAGCAGGGGGAAAATGAATCCCCGGCCATGTCTGGCGCCTTATGTACACAGGTGGAGTGGGTTCCAACAGCCTGAAGACCATCCTCCAGCAAAGATGCATGGGTGCTGGTGGTCAGGACGGAGGCACGCTGGGGGCAGTATGTGTGAGGATGGCAGAGGGGAACCAAGGGGTGCGTGTGGAGGGTTGGCAGCACTTGCCCCGGGTCCTAGGCAATCCTTGCGTTCAGTATCAACACCAGGTGTCTGCTGCTTCAGCTCTACTCAGGCTTGGGGATGAGGCAGACAGAGCTAGGATTTCCTGGGTTGATGGACCTTAACTCTAAGGTCACTGGGAAGGAATGTCTTAACCTCCAGAGATTCCTGGTTCCCCCTAAGGCTCCTGGGTGAGCAGTGAACTTTGTGAGACACAAACCTTGAGGAAGAGTTCCCCAGCCAGCACCTGCAAGAAGATCAGCTCTTTGGAGATGAAATGCAGCAGGCTTGAATCTTGAGATCAGTTGGAAACATTCGACTGGACAGACAACGGACCCAGGAGGTATAGATTATCAGCAGCTCGTCCAGAAACCAACCAACCAACCAAACCCAAACCTTGACTTGTAACATGTGAGTGGGAGTAGGAGCAGCTCTTATAGGGTCCAGCTGCACTGTGTGTGAATGCTCAGTTGTGTCTGACTCTTGGTGATCCCATAGAGAGTAGCCTGCCAGCCTTCTCTGTCCATGGGATTTTCCAGGCAAGAAAACGAGTGGGTTGCCATTTCCTCCTCCAGGGGATCTTCCTGACCCAGGAATTGAACCCATGTCTCCAGTGTTTCCTGTGATTCTTTACCACTGAGCCACCTAGGGAGCCCCATTCTAAATGGTGCCTTTGTGTAAATTGGAGCAAGCAACTCCTTCTTGGTGGGGGCAACACTGTAGCTCATGATGGTGCATCAGAGGCAACTTTCTTAAAAAGATGTCTTTTGGGACATATTCAGCTGTGACCCACGGCACAGGGTTTGATGAGGGAAGTGAGAGGTGGAATTCAGCCCTCCTTCTCCTCCATCTGTTGGGTGCCATCGTGCATGGGCATACTGTACAACTGTCTGCGAAGCCCTGAGCTTTTAGATGACTCTGGACTGAGCACTGCTGGTGAGGAAATGCGGATTGTGCACTTTGTGGAGGCCCAGGGCTAGGTCAAGGTTACTCACCACGGTGTCCCCCAGCACTAAATAAAGTGATTCCCAGAGAATAAACATTCAAAAAAATCTTGTTGGAGAAATGAGTGAATTTAAAATGCCTTATAGGTTGGCCTATCACAGCCAATAAACATTTGCCAAGTGAATGAATGGCTCCTGTCAAAACTCTCGTGTGAACTTCTGCTCCACCATAGAAGGAAAGGCATTATAACATCTAGGCTTGAGCAACTCTGCTTGGATTCAAATCCCAGTCTTTTACTGACTGACTGTGTGATCTTGGGCAGGTTAATTCTACTCCCTGTGCCTCTGATTCATCTCTGTAAAGCAGGGATAATAAGAGGACCTACTTTCATATAAGGATTTTTTTTTTATCATTTCAGAAGGATTAAGATAATTATATTTATAGTTATATGCTCAGCCCAGTTCTCAGAAGACAGTAGCTTGTCCACAAATGTGAGCTATTTATTATTATTATCACCACTGGTAGTGACAGTCCTCTGGTGCTCTGTGCTGGTCAGACCTCCCTGGAGGACAGTGTCACCTCTGGGTGTCACACTGTCAAAGACATAATGATAACTATCTTGGCTGAGAAACTCCCACAGAAACTTCCCAATAAATAAATGTTGAAGCATACTCCACAAATATTGTTCAGACAGTGAGTAATCTCGTATAGAGAAGATGATTTTTAGTGAGCTCATCTATTTTCTGTCCAGTCTATTCATTGTGGCATAAGCTTTATGCCTTGAAACCCTCACTAAAGAATAGGCCTCTTCTCCAATAGCTACTCAGGGTTTGGAAGGGAGAGACCTGTAACCCCACGGGCGATGGATTTACCCAATCGGCACAACTCATCCCTGCAGTGGTTGGTTCAGGGGCGGGAACGTGGCCCATTGGGGGCCAATGAGGTGAGAGGTGATCTTGGTTGGGGCTTCGTGGGCGGAGCTATCTGGAGACACGTGTTCCCACCTATCACCCACCCTTGTGTGAGGAAGCCCCGGAAGCACCTGGCAGCCATCTTGTCTCTTCCAGGGGATCCAGCCTTGGTTGGGAGGAGCTTCCACTAAGGCAGGGAGGACAGTTGGGCTAACTTGAGTGACGCTGTTGAGTTCCTGGTCAACTACCAGTACAGTTGCCCTCCCTCTGGCCCTGTCAGTCTTCTTATTGACTTATTTCTTAGCCAGTTTGAGTTGGGTGGTCTGTTACCTGCAGGAGGATGGCTCCGAGCTCGTGTGCTGGCTCTCTCTCTATTCCTTCTCCAGAATATACCTTATGATGGAAACCGTGAAATCCTGAATTCATCCAGGCTCAGTGTTTTGAAGCTTTAAAGCCTCTTTTCTGCATCTCATATCATCCTCGAAATCACCTGTACCTTGAGATGATAAGTATATGACCAAATATGGGGGGCAGTGGAGAACGGGGGGGAGAAAGGTTGCTAGGAAATCAAGGAGGGGAGAACAGAAATATGGGCTACCACATTATGTGTGTGCCAGGCACAGGGCTGAAAGCTTTCCTTTCATCATTCCATTTGATTTTCCAAACCTTGTGGCAAGTTTCTGGGATTGTCCCCATTGACAGGTGAGGAAAATGAGGCCCTGGGTGGCCTATCAGTTGCTCAAGTCACACATCTGACTGGTAGCCTTGTTTTGTGTTGAACCAGCTGTACCCTAGCCTAGGAGATAGGTCCAGCCAAGAAGCATGCGGGGCACTGAGGATCCATATGGGAATTGCACACAGAGTAATTTTATAGACAATTAAATCTGTAAAGATTGGCCAGTGTGTGTACTTAAAGCTCTGTGCAGAGGTTACTGCCAAGTTGTCTTCCATCTACTGAAGAGCTTTTAAATAAAGGGGGATGGTCTCACGGGGCTGAACACTGAGTTGGCTAATTAGGGGCAGGAGGAGTGGGGCTGGGTGCCAGGAGGTGGTGGGGAGAGGTCACAGGGCTTGGGTTGGCAGACTTTCAGAAGGGGGTGTCTGTGTGATGGAAGCAGCCTGGACTTTGCCATCAGACTGACCTGGACTGACCAATGCCTGCCTTCCTAGTTAGCAGCTGTGTGACTCCAAGCAAAGACTACAGTCTGTGAGCCTCAGTTTGTCCATCTGCACAATGGGGACAAAACTTCTGCCACTTGGGGTTGCTGACAAGATTAGATGGGATAATGTCCAAACTCTCCTCATGAGTCATGTACCCCAGAGCTCTTATTATCTGGTCTCCCTCCATGATCTGGAGGTTTGGAGATAAAGATTGGAAGAAGCTGCCAGAACTAAACTCAACATTTTTAGGGCTTTCCACCAGCCTAGAACACCTGGGGCTAATCTTTCTTAACTTTTGTGGGGACCTTAGGCTACCCAGGTGGCTCAGATGGTAAAGAATCTGCCTGTAATGTGCAAGACCTGAGTTTGATCCCTGGGTTGGGAAGATCCCCTGGAGAAGGGAATGGTAACCCACTCCAATATTCTTGCCTGGAAAACCCCATGAATAGAAGAGCCTGGTAGGCTACAGTCCGTGAGGTCACAGAGAGTCAGACAAAACTGAGAGACTAACACTTTCTGAGTGATATGGTAGAAGAGAATTATTGGCAGTCATCCACTCACTTGCCAACAGCCTCAGTTACTTCACGTCCTTGGCCTTGTGTTCCTAGATCAGATATCTCTTGTCATTATAATGCTGTCCCAACGTCCAACCCCAAATCCACTGACTTATAAACACAACCCTTTATGATTTCTCATCAATCTGCAGGTCACTTGGGTGGTTTGGCTGTTCTGGGCTGGCTCTGTTGCTCAAGCATCTGCAGTCAGCTGGCGGATCAGCAGAGAGCTGGCTGATCTAGGATGGCCTCAGCTGGTAGCCTGGTCATGCTCTCATGACAGAAGCAGAACAGCAGGAAAGGGACTAGAAATGTACAAGCGCTTTTAACAGCCTCAGAGTGCTTGTTTGCTGCGATCCTATTGGCCGAAGCAAGTCTAACGATCATGGACATGTGCACTTCTGATGTTGATGGATGTGAGCCCCATTGGTCTTCACAGAGGTTGTCCAGTATACTCTGGGACACATCCAAGTCTCTCCATCTTAAAAATGTCCATAAAGAATCAAACGATAAGAACGATAGTCCTCAAACTGCCCCATCACCCCTTCTTCCTTCACCTTTGCCCTGTCACGTGGGTGCTGCAGCCCCAGACTCCACCAGCTGTGTGTCCTGGGACGAGTCACCCAGCCTTTTCCCACCTTGCTTTTCTCATCTGTATGTTAGCACAACAGTGGTACATGGCTCCCAGGCTTGCTGTGAGTGAATTAACCAAATAAATGCATAAATAGAGAACGGCACCTTCTTGTCTTAGCAAATGCATACATAATAATAATGACGATGATGACAGTTCAAACTCCCTCCATCCATTTTCACTACATACATGTCCCCTTATGTATGTAGCCAGTCCCCAGACCCCACCATGTTAACCCATTGAACTTTTTAAAAGTTTATTTATTTTTAATTGAAGGATAATTGCTTTACAATATTGTGCTGGTTTCTGCCATACATTAATGGGAATCAGCCATAGGTATACATATGTCCCCTCTCTTGTGGCCCTCCCTCTTCCCTCCCACCCCATCCCACCACTCTAGGTTGTCACAGAGCACCAGTTTGAGCTCCTTGAGTCATATAGCAAATTCCCACTGGCTGTCTGTTTCACATATGGTAGGGTCTATGTTTCCATGCAATTCTTTCCTTTCGTCCCCCCTCTGCTTCCCGCCCTGTGCCCACGTCTACCTACTGAATTTTAATAACTCATCACACATGTTTCCAGTTCTTCAAACACCACCCTCATTCAGATCACTGGGAAATGCTCTTTCGGCTCTGTATTTTGTTCTTTAAGCCCCAAATAGAGCCTTGCACATAGTAGGTGCTCAGTGAGGCCTAGAAGAATGAAAGCACTAATGAGTAAACAAAAGATCTCTCTCCAATCCTGCGCCTGCTTCATGCTAGCTGTGTGACCTCTGGCGGGTTAACAAACCTCTCTGATCCTTCACAAGAGACTGGTGAAGAGTAAATGAGAGAACAGGCATAGAAGCCCCTGCCTTGCCACGGTGGACAACATGGTGACAACAAGGTGCGTCTGTCCACAGGCTTCTTCCTTGTTGAATCTGGTTTCTCAAAACACAAATTTTTACTGAGCACCTTTGGTGTTCTCGGTGGTCTGCAAGGCACTGGGCACAGGGCAAATAAGATCCTGCCTCACTGGTGCCTACTATTTGGGGTGTGAGCTCTAATTAATCCCAGGGTTGCAGCCCCTGGATAACTGTGCACAAGAACTCTTCCTGAGGGCGGGAGAGGGAAGGTTCCAGCTCTCTAGACCACGGATTTCAGGAGAATCTTTCTCTAACCACCTCCAGTTTTATCTGCTTTCCCTTCCTTCCTTGCTTCCTTTGTTTTCATTTTCTGAGATGACAAAGCAGTCTGCCTTTTATCTGTTTATCCTGCCAAAAGCCCATATCGATAGGAGGAGGCTGGACTTTGTAGGCAAAGTGGGCAAGCCAGAGGCAGCCTGATTCATTTTTCCAGCTAAGCTGGAAGTTTGGGGAGCAAGTCCTCAGAAGGGAAGGATGGGGCTTTCAGAAGAAACCTGGAAGGAGCCTGAGTTGGAAAAGGATGCTTCAAAGGGGGAAGGAAAGGATAAAAAAAATAAAAAAGAAGTTGCTTTTGGAGGCTGGGAGACATCTGTGATGGGGTAGGGGCAGGAGCAGGCTGGTGCCCCTGGGGAATGTCCTTCAGATGGGGTGGGGTGTGAGGCTGGAGTTAGCTGACAGTAATGGAAGCTGGTGCCCGGTGGGGTGCAGAGCTCTGAGTGTATGTACATCTGGGCATATCTCGTGTGTATTTCATGTCTTTCGTATATGTTGTGGGCGTGGCTCCATGATGCATTTTCTGAGTGCGGTTCCGTGTGATAGGCATGATATGAACCTGAGTGGCTGGCTTACTTGAGTGAGTGTATGTGGCTCTGATGACTGGATTTCTCACGTGTCTTCCCTCAGCCATGCAGTTGGCAGTCTAGGCAATCTGCAGAACACCAGAAGCTGCATCAGGGGTCAGGGTTTGGGGAGGGGCGAGGGGAGGGTAGGGAGAAGGGCGAAACAGGGAGAATGTATCTACTGCTCTCCTACCTAGAACCAGAGTACAGTGCAAAGACAGACAGAGACCCAGAAGGGGCAGGACTAAATGTGAGATTTCACGTGGGATGGCATGATGAAGTGGAGGAGCTGAGCACCGGAGGAGTACCTAAGGGGGATTCTGTCTGAGCAGGAAAGTCTGCATGGAGATATGAAGGATGCGTGGGAGTTATTTAGGTGAAGAGAAGATGGATTCGAGTTATCATTATTTTTTACTTTTACAGAGGTGAATTAACCACACTTAGTTTGTGGCGTGTCAAGCGTCCAGGCAATTAATTTATCCTATATATGTTCTTTTTACCTCCATCTTTCCTCCTGTTTCATTGCTCCCCAGAGGCAGCCGCTGTAATATATTTTAAATGCGTTCTTACATCAGTATGTACTTGGGAGAAATATATGTTGATTTTTAAGTGTGGGTGTTTTTTAATTACAAAAGCAGCACCATGCTGTATTTCCCCTCAACACTAAGTCTCAGAAATCTTTCCCTGTTGCTTTTTGCTCATTTCTTTGACTCCGTCTGACTTCTTCTTGGTATCTCTTCCCCTAGTGTTGGGCACCTAAGTGGGCCCCCATCTCATGTTACCATGAGCAAGGCAGTGATGAACATTTCCACATGTGTCTTTGCGTAGATCTGGGTAAGAGTCTGTCTTAATTCCAGTTCTTCTGAAAGCAGCACCCAAGACAAAGATCTGGGCACAGTTACTTCTTTTAGGAGGCGGTTCCAGGAAGCACAGTTGAATGAGGATGGTCTGGAGAAACACCAGTGAAGTGTGCCTTAATGAGCTGGTTTCCAGGGTGGCCACCTAAGGCTTAGCACCCCTGCAGGTTGGTTGAACCACTGGAGACTGGTTGCTTAGGGGGTCCCCAGGGGGGGAGAAAGGCCCCGGTGGACAGCAGTTTCTGATCCTAGCTTTCAGTCTCTGTCCCTTGCTCCCTTTCTTTCTCCCTTTGTTTATTCTTTACTTTCATCTTTCTTCTACCAGGCACTGTTCCGCATACCAAGGATACGGCACTCGACAGAATAGAGGAGGTCCTGGCTCTCATGGAGATTCATTTAAGGTCATTTCAGACTGTAAAAGTGCTGATGAAAATAAGATATGGTAGCAGACTATAGGAGTCTGGGTGTTGCAATTCAGATTTGGCAATTGAGGCCAACCTAGCCTCTCTAAATAGGTGACCTCTGAGCTGAGGTGTGAAGGAAACAGCCATGGAAAGGTCTGGAGCAGGGAGTGTTCCAGGCAGAGGGAACGGTAAGTGCAGAGGCCCCGAGGTTGGAACATGCTTGCTTTACTTAAGAAATGAACAGAAGAGTGAGTGTGCACCAGAAGTGAGCAGCTGTCAGATCACAGGACACTGCTGTCCACGGTAAGGATCCACCAGGAGGGATCTCACCTTACCAGACCTCACCTACCTAGATAAACCAGTGATTGTTGGGCTGATTTATCCTTCTGGGAAATTCCATACTTCATCCTTGATACAGAGGCAATGGTCCTTAAACCTCACCTAGAATGTCATGGAAGATTATCCCTAAGAACAAGGAAACACCGGGTGGGAGACTCCATTGTTCTACTTCCTGTTAGTGATGGGCAACTGCTATCACCTGTTTCACAGGGGGCCATTCCACCCCTGCTTGCCCACTAGTGGTGAGAGAGAAGCTCTCCGCACAGCTGTTTCTGTCATTTAGGACTTTTTTGATTTCCAGGGGCAGAAAAGACACCAAAGCTGCTTAAATATAGAGGGGGCTTATTGGCTCCGTAAGAGAAGAGACCAGGCATAGCTTCAGGTATGGCTTGATCCAACTCCCAAATGATGTCATTTGGATTCAGACTCTCCATGGCTGATTTCTGCTTGAAATCAGAAAGAAGTCAGAAAGAAAACCTGCTTCTACCCTCAGACTGACTTTCTTTTCTTGGAGTAGCCTAGTACAGATCTTGCTGTATCAGTGATCTGAATGAAAGTCTTGTGCCTGCTCCTGAATGGTTTGGGCCACGTGCACGTCCCTGAGCCAATCCCCTTGGTCACCTGATTGATGGGAGCCCCGGGATCCTTCACTGTCTTACATCTACAGTTTAGTGACACAGATTTCTTTTTCCCATCACCAGGCAGATGTACCTTGCTTATATTGTAGCAATTTCGTTTTACACACCAATGTTATGCTTGAAGTGTGTGCTTGACTTTTAGCAACAATATTTTTGAGAATCAGTAAGCTGTTATTGAGGCTGATGTTGCTGCTAAGTTGCTCCCTTTTCTGACTTCTTCGATATCAACCCCATGTAGGGCCTGGGGCGCCTTGTTACATACTTATGAGCATAAAGACATGGAATTTCCACTTGATACTGCTGGTGCCACAGTTTCTTTTTCAGCAGTGTTTGGCTACAGTACCGTGATTATTAAACTTTTCTTTCTAGGCTACACCTTTCCTGGTCATTTGCCTGAGAGAGATCACGCTTTTGTTGCTGCTGATTTTTGTTCATGACATCAGGTTTTCAGGTTGCGTTTTCTTCAGTTCCAAGTAAGAGACATAGGAAGCAAAAATAAAACCTGGAGAACTCACCCTTTTCTTTTTCCTGGGGTCCTAAGTTCCCTGATTGGTCTGTCTGCTTCTTTCCAGCTTTCAGAGTTCTTAGGTTTGTTTTGTATGTCATTTCCAGAACTTTTGATTGTACCTAAAGGGAGGAAAGAGGAAAGTACATCTTCCCAGAAGAAGGAATCTGTTCACCATGACTTGGAATGTTTGTCCCTTTATTCTGCCTTCCCATGAGTGCTATCCATTGGTCCCAGCCTGGCCCCTGGAATGATCCCAAACCAATTCAACTCATCTTCTCCATGACAACCATTTGGGTATTAGGAGACTGTGACAGGCCCCATTCTTCTTCTTCAGGCCAGAAGCTCAGATTTTGTGTTAGTTAATTACTCAGTGCTCATCAGTGCTCCAAAGCTGCTGCTGCTGCTGCTGCTGCTAAGTTGCTTCAGTCGCGTCCGACTCCAGAGCTAGTCAACCCATTGTTGTGTAGGTCACCTGATGTTTTGTTTGTGAATGTGAGAGAAAGAACACAGATACAGTTGCTGTCTCTTTTCAGTCCTTTAACATAATTATTCATCTACTATCTGCCCCTGGCTCCCATCTGACCTCATCTCCTCCAATCCACGAATCAGACCCACTCCATTCCAGCAACACTGGCCTTGACTCTCCCAAGCACGTTTTTGCCTCAGGGCCTTTGCACATGCTGTTGTTGCTGCCTGAAAAACTCTTTCTACAGATATATTTTTATGACCCCTGCCATACATCTGCCCAATTAGGTTATTTTTTAAATAGAACTTCTCTATAAAATAACCACCTTCCCCAGGAGTCTTCTCCTGCTTTATAATTCTTCAAACATGGCATCTGGTCCCATCACTTCATGACAAATAGATGGGGAAAAAATGGAAACAGTGACAGACTTTATTTTTGGGGGCTCCAAAATCACTGTAGATGGTGACTGCAGCCATAAAGTTAAAAGACTCATGCTCCTTGGAAGAAGAGCTATGACAAATATAGACAGTGTATTAAAAAGCAGAGACATCACTTTGCTGACAAAGGTTTGTCTAGTTAAAGCTTTGGCTTTTCCAGCAGTCATGTACGGATATAAGAGTTGGACCCTAAAGAAGGCTGAGCACCAAAGAATTGAAGCTTTTGAACTGTGCTACTGGAGAAGACTCTTGAAAGTCTCTTGGACAGCAAGGAGATCAAATCAGTCAGTCTTAAAGGAAATCCTGAATATTCATTGGAAGGACTGATGCTGAAGCTAAAACTCCAATACTTTGGCCACCTGATGCAAAGAACTGAGTGATTAGAAAAGACCCTGATGCTCGGAAGGTTTGAGGGCAGGAAGTGAAGGGGATGACAGAGGATGAGATGGTTGGATGGCATCACTGACTCAATGAGTCTGAGCAAACTCAGGGAGACAGTGAAGAACGGAAGCCTGGTGTGCTGAAGTCCATGAGGTTGCAAAGAGTCAGACACAACTGAGTGACTCAACAGCAGCAAACAGCCTATGAGCTTCATGTTTGGCGCTCCTCACTTCCCCCTTGTGTATATGGTGAAATGCTGATCTCTAATGTGATTAGGAGATAGGGCCTTTGGGAACTGATTAGGTTTAGATGAGTGATGCAGGTGGGGTCCTCATCATGAGACTAGTGCCCATTTAAAGAGGAAGAGGACTCTCTCTGCTGTCGGCCACATGAGGACACAATGAGAAGATCATCTGCCCACCAGGCAGAGGCTTCCCACCAGACACCAGATCTGCCTGGACCTTGATTTTAGGCTTCCCAGCTTCCGAAATTGAGAAATTAATGTCTGTCATTTAAGTCACTCCATCTATGGTATTTTCTTTTAGCAGCCTCAAGAGACTAAGACATTGTTTGATATACCAAGTGCTGATTTGCTTCCTCGCTGTCTGTATGTCCTCAGAGGAATCAAGAGGACTGGGACTTTTTTTTTTTTTTTTAGTATTTATTTATTTTGCTGGACTGGGTCTTAGTTAGAGTACTCGGCATCTAGTAACCTGACCAGGAATCGAGCCTGGGTCCCCTGCACTGGGAGTGTGTAGTCTTCGCCACTGGACCACCAAGAAGGCCAGAGGGACTTTGTTTACAGTGCCTGGAACAGTGCCAGGTACATAGTCAACACCCAGTCTGCTCTGCTGCATGGCTGTATACTTATCGTCAGGAACTGTGCTAGATGCTGGGGATGTGAGAGAGACCCCGTCCCTGCAATTGTAAAACCCATGGGGTGGAGAGGAAGTTGCATATGAACCAGCTAATCACATGGGTAATTAATTGCACTGAGATGCGAGGAAGGAAAAATACAGGGTGCCACTCTAAGAGCATCAACTAAGGGGTGTCCAGCCAATTTTGGAGTTTCAGGATAGGCTGCTCTGGAAAAATGATAAACAGGAATTCGGCTGCTGTGCTGATAAGATTATTGATACAATTTATTTATACAAAGTATGTGTGGGCTTCCCAGGTGGCATAGTGGTAAAGAACCCATCTGCCAATGCAGGTAGACATGAGACTTGGGTTCGATCTCTGGGTTGGGAAGATCTCTTGGAGGAGGGAATGGCAAGCCACTCCACTATTCTTGCTTGGAAAATTCCACGGACAGAGGGGCCTGGCAGGCTATAGTTCATAGAGTTACAAATTGTATTTGATTATAAATGCGATTTTATACAAACTATTCATCAGCCTTTATTGAGCACCTGCTATATGCCAAGCACTGTCCTAAGCAATGTAGAAGATAATGAATATTTTATATACAATGCAGACCCAACTTGTCTCTGAAACCACTGGCCTGAAATTGACTTTAGCTTTGCCACATCTGAATAATAATTTCCCTGGTGGCTCAGATGGTCAAGAATTTGCTTGCAATGTGGGAGACCCAGCTTCAGTACCTGGGTTGGGAAGATCCCCTGGAGGAGGGCATGGCAACCCACTCCAGTATTCTTGCCTGGAGATTCTCATGGACAGAGGAGGCTGGTGGGCTACAGTTCAGAGGGTGCCCAAGAGTCAGACACAACTGAGCAACTAACAGTTTCACTTTCACTTTGCCATATCTGACCACAGAGGCCGAGACATCTCTTCTTTGTTTTCTCCACATAAAAAAATAACGATAAATAATAGTACCACCTTCTAATTGAATGAGTTATTAGTATTATTTTCATTTGATATATGGAAGGAACAAATAATTTCCTGAGATCCCGGGCACAAGATTCAATCCCTCGTCTGCCTGATGCATGAATTCCCAGCCCTACTCTGTGCATTATTCCAGAGAAACACACCTCACCCCTCAACTATTGCTCCAATATTTATAACAACACAGCTACAATTCATTTTTCTACTGCTTCAGTGAATCACCTCCTGATACTTCTGATTTCTAAGAGCAAAATGCCATCTCACTTTCTATTATCTGTCTGAGCCCGAGGAGCAATCCCCAGGTCTGCACTGCGCCTGGCTGGTTTTCTCTTTCCCCATGCCTTATGGCCCGTGCCGCCTGATATACGGCAAAATGGGACTGTAACTTAGCGGCAGAAAAGGTTACCTCTAAATAATGATCAGAAAGTTAAAATATAGAGCCAGAATGTTGCTTTAGTTTTTATAGGTTTTAAATAATTTTGCCTCCTTCCCTGAAGGATTTAGCATAATTCAATGAGAAAATTGCATTTGGATCCTGTGGGCTGCTCTGACGTGACTGAATTGCAATGAGCTGAAGTGATGCAAAGTGTCTTTCTGGCGATGAACCTGACAGACCCATGAGTTCAGGGAGGAACGACCCCAGGGAGGGTCCTGACTTCCCCAGACTCCTGGGTCTAATCCTGGGGGCAGGCCGGCTGGCACAGCTGAAACAAGAGGCTGGCAGTGACAGGTGCTTGTGCTGGGCTGGGAGGAGGACCGGGTTTGCATCCTCGTGGAAGACTGTCCTGGACCAGAGCAATCCAGAGAAAGTCTGATTTTCTCACATCTCCTGTGTTTTGGCTCTGCACTGCCACTTTTGCAGGAGTGGTTACACCTCATCTTTGCTATTTACAAATATATGAACTAGGAGTGCATCTGGCTTTAATGAACAAGAAACTAACACTGGCTTAAAGAAATTTGTTGTTGTTCAGTTGCTAAATCATGTCTGACTCTTTGGGACCCCATGGACTGCAGCATGCCTGACTTCCCTGTCTTTCACCATTCCCCTGAGTTTGCTCAAATTCATGTCCATTGTGTTGGTGACGCTTTCTAACCAACTCATCCCCTGCTGCCCGCTTCTCCTTTTGCTTTCAATCATTCCCAGAATCAGAGTCTTTTCCAATGTAGTTCCAGAGCCAGCCATGACTGAGCATGCACACACACACTTAAAGAAACTGAGGTTTGTTTATTTGTAACAAAAAAATATGTATAGAATCACACCGGTCAGAAGAGCCATCATTAAAAAGAAATCTACAAATAACAAATGCTGGAGAGGGTGTGGAGAAAGAGGAACCCCCCTACGATGTTGGTGGGGATGGAAACTGGTACAGCCACAATAGAAAACAGTATAGAGCTTCCTCAGAAAACTAAAAAGAGTTACCATGAGATCCAGCAATCCAAGGGCTTCCCCAGTGGCTCAGCGGTAAAGAATCCACCTGCAATGCAGGAGACGAGGGTTCAGTTCCTAGGTCTGGAAGATTCCCCTGGAAGAGGAACCCACTCCAGCATTCCTGCCTCAGTAATCCCGTGGACAGAGAAGGCTGGTGGGCCACAGTCCATGGGGTCGCAAGAGTCGGATACAACTGACTTGACTGAGTATGCACGCACACACCAGCAGTTCCTATCCTGGGAATATATGCAATAAAGCTCTTTTAACTCAAAAAGACACATGTAATCCTATGTCCATAGCAGCCCTATTCACAATAGTCAAGGCATGGAAACCACTTAAATGTCCACTGAAAGATGAATGGATAAAGAAAGTGGTACATATATACAGTGGAATGCTGCTCAGCCAGAAAAAGGAATAAAATAATAGCATTTGCAGCAACATCGATGGACCCAGAGGTTATCATACCAAGTGAGTCAGAAAGAGAAAGACAAATATCACATGATTTCACTTATGTGTGGAATCTATGACACAAATGAACTTATTTACGAAACAGACTCACAGACACAGAAAACAGTCTTGGGTGGAGGTAAGGAAAGGACTGAGAATTTGGGGTTAGCTGATATGAACTATTATATTAGAATGAATAAACAACAAGGTCCTACTGATAACATGGGGAACTATATTCAGCATCCTGCGATAAACCATAATGGAAAAGAAAATGAAAAATAATGTACAGCAGAAATCAGCACAACATTATAAATCGACCGTGCTTCGGTACAGGTGTTCCCAGGTGAGTGCATGGCTCACAGATGCCACCAGGGACCTAGAGTTCGCTTTTCACTTGTCAGCTTTTTCATCATGCAGGTTCTGAGTCACAGGGTGGGTGTGAGCATTGTATTAATATATGTAAAGTCCTTGGTATAGATCTGGGTATGTGCTAAATGCTTATCTAAATGCTTTTGTAATCATGAAGCTTATAAAGTCTGGTTTCCCCCTGAATGCTGGGTCAGAAATGTTTCTCTGTATCAAGAAACAGAGATCTGCACCATCGTTTTTAATGGCTGCATGATGCGATAAGCCATCCATTATTGTTGAATGGATCCCCTGTTGTTGAATGTCTAGGCTGCGTCCAGTTCCGTAATATCCCTGTTCATATGTATTTGTGCGCCAATCCAGTGGTTTCCTGTGTAAAAATTCCCAGAAGTGGAACTGCTGTAGCGGTGCTTGCAGCGTGTGTGTGTGTGTGTGTGTGTGTGTGTGTGTGTGTGTGTGTTGTGTGTGTTCAGAAGAGTCTGGGGCAGGTGTGTAATTTACCCTTGATTCTTCTCCTGTGTGGCCTACTGGCTCAGTATTTAGTTTGGGGCCCTAAAGGGCATTGTCTCTGCCCTCCTCTCACAAAGGCTGTTTCTGACTCTATTGCAATCAGGACTGCCAGTCCCCAAGGCCAGGTGCTTGGACTCCTTGGAACAGGGTTCAGGCAGCCCCCTCTGCTGCTTGGCCTTTCTCACTCCAAGACTTCTAAAGCGAGTCTCCCAGTGCTCCCCAAAGCTGTATCCTTTAACGCAGGCATCCCCAATCTCTGGGATCTAATGCCTGATTCTCTGAGGTAGAGCTGATGTAATAATAACAGAAATAAAGTGTACAATAAATGTAATGCACTTGAAGCATCCTAAAACCATCCCCCACCCCTGCCCTGGTCCGTGGAAAAATTGTCTTCTACGAAATTGGTCCCTGATGCCAAAAAAGTTGGGGATCACTGCTTTGACAGATCCTGAATGAACATGTTCTGAATCAGATGATCTAAATTGGTAGACATATGACTTTTTCATAAAGTGAATTGTTAATAATAATAACAGCTAATATTTATGGAATGCCTGCTCTGTGCCAGGTATTGTGCTAAGCACTTTACAGGCATTGGCTAAACATAGCAGTCTTAGGAGGTAGATCGTACAGGGGCTCAGTGATAGAGAATCTGCCTGTCAGGGTAGGAGGTGCAAGAGATGTGAGTTTGATCCCTGGGTCAGGAAGATAACCTGGAGGAGAAAATGGCAAGCAACACCAGAATTCTTGCCTGGAAAACCCCATGGACAGAAGAGCCTGGCAGGCTACAGTCTATGGGACTTCAAAGAACAGGACACGACTGAGCACATCACACTATACTGTTGTTCCCATTTTCCAGTCTGGTTGAGTGATATAGCTGAGGTCACAGATTGAATAAGAGGTAATCTAGGAACTCAGAGTTTGGCTTGGCTTTGAACCCCATGTCCTCCTGCTGTTGTCCTGGGTGATCATCCAATGCCTGGCCAGACCAAAAAGATCTCTATCTCCCTTGTGTGACATATTTCTAAAAAGCCTGTGACACAGTTGGCTCTGTGAGATAATTCATATGGATAAGCTCTTATTCCATCCCTGTGAGTCCATATAAACGATACACTCAAAAATACACTTTTTACTAGACTTTCTAGGGGAAAGATGGGCTTGGGAGTTTGAATCTCTATCTGAAAGGGATGTATTTGGGATATTCACTTATGTCAAATGAAGCCTTAATGTGCTGTGGAAAATAGAAACCCCTTGAGACCCAGCTTCACAGCAAGAATCCTTTCCTGTGGATGTGCTTCTGAATTCAACTACTCAGAACCCCAGGGGATTCAACCAATTGGAACTTGGCAATGGCTTGATTTGCTGCAGGCTACACGATGTTGGTTAACACAGTGATCATAACTGGGGAACTGAAAGGTGGATGTTAATACATGGAGGCTCTGCACAACATAAATCCATTTAAAAAGCAATTCACCTATGGTTAGTGAATAATGACAAAATGATAAGATGATGCTGTGGCACGGATAGCCTGTTACCCCGGAGAAATATGTGCTCTGTTCCCCCTTTGCATCGTGTGGGATTGTCACCGGGAAGCAGCTTCTTCATTTTCCTGACTCTAGCTTCCAGGCATGGTTGCGTGATTGGATTCACCAGTGGAATTTAAGCAGACCCAGTAATGGTCCCTTTTGGGCTGGGACCTTAAAATGTAGGTTAAGTCTTCTATTTTACCTTTCTCCAAGTCTGGTGGAATGTGGAAGACTTCCAGGACTTAGGAGACTGTGGAGTTATAAAATGGAAGAGCCTGGGGTGCTGATTCCCTGAATGCAGTGTTACCAATGTCTTGGAACACACTCATCAGGCTGTTACATGTGGAAGGGAAAAAAGATTCTGTTAGCCTATGCTGCTGAAGTGTGGGGGGTTAATTGTTACATCAGCTAGTTTTACTCTAACAAATAATAAGCTTGTTGGAAAAATTTCTGAAATTGAGCCGTGATATTTCAAGTGGCAAATTGTTCAGTTGCTAAGTTGTGTCCGATTCTTTGCAACTGCATGAACAGCAGCAGCACCCCAGGCTTCCTTGTACTTCACTTTCTCCCAGAGTTTGCTCAGATTCATGATCGTCGAGTCCGTGATGCAATCTAACCACCTCATCCTCACCTCCTTCTCCTACCCTCAATCTTTCCCTGCATCAGAGTCTTTTCCAATGAGTCAGCTCTTCGCATCAGGTGGCCGAAGTATCAGAGCTTCAGCATCAATCCTTCCAGTAAATGTTCGGGGCTGATTTCCTTTAGGCTTGACTGGCTTGACCTCCTTGATGTCCAAGGAGGACATCAAGAAAACTCTCAAGAGTTTTCTGCAGCATCACAATTCTAAAGCATCAGTTCTTTGGGGCTCAGCATTCTTTGGGATTCTACTCACATCTCATGTTTTCCATGACTGGAAAAACCATAGCTTTGCTAGACAGACCTTTGTTGGCAAAGTGATGTCTCTGCTTTTAATATGCTGTCTGCAGCTGCTCCTAAGTCGCTTCATTCGTGTCTGACTCTGTGCAACCCCACAAGCGGCAGCCCATTGGGCTCCGCCATCCCTGGGATTCTCCAGGCAAGAACACTGGAGTGGGTTGCCATTTCCTTCTCCAATGCATGAAAGTGAAAAGTGAAAGTGAAGTTGCTCAGTCGTGTCTGACTCAGCTGTCTAGGTTTATCATAACTTTCCTAAATGGCAGATGTCAAAAAATAATGATTTGATGCTGGCTTTATGAAAGGCTGTTTGCTGGGACCTCAGAACTAATTCTGGTCCTCAGGGGCTAAATAGGTTCTGAGTATTCAGTTTCAATGCAGGGAAGGGGGTTTCACCATACCTCTAACAAACACTCTTGCGACACCAACTAGGTGTTGTACAATTCAACCCAGTCCTAATATTGTCTACCTGGAGGTAGCATCAGAGTCCACAGGTTAAGAGTTCCATCCTACGACACTCCCACTTGCCTTCACCTCCCCTGACACGGCCATTTCAGATGCTGGTCAAGCCCAGTTGCTATCATTCATCTCACAGACTGGACATTCCAATACCTGATGTGAAGAACTGACTCACTGGAAAAGACCTTGATACTGGGAAAGATTGGGGGCAGGAGGAGAAGGGGTGACAGAGAATGAGACAGTTGGATGGCCTCATTGACTCAAAGGACATGAGTTTGAGCAAACTTTGGGAGACAGTGAAGGACAGGGAAGCCTGGCACGTTGCAGTCTATGGGGTTGCAAAGAGCTGGATATGAATGAACAACAACATAACCTCCTTGGCCTTCAGAGGCCAATCACAAGTCCATGTTGTCACTTGTACTTCTGACCCACTGGCTATAAATTGGAAGCTCTCCCTCTGAGTGTCCAAGGCTGGTTCAGTTAATTGGCTATAGTGGCTCATAGAATTTAGAGAAGCATTTTACATATTAGAAAGATGATGAGTTTACTATAAAAGGGTATAACTCGGGAACAGCCAGATGGAATAGATGCTCAGGGCAAGGCAGGGGCCAAGGGGGTGGTGCTTCCATGCTCTCTTATCACACCACTCCCACTCAAGCTCCATGTCCATCAACCTGGAAATTCCCCAAACCTCAACATTTTGAGTTTTTATGGAGGCTTCGTTACACAGTCATGATTAATTAAATCATTGCTTATTAGTGATTGATTCAACTTGCAGGCTTTTTCCCCTCCCTGGAGGTCTGGGGGTAGGGCGGAAAATTCCAGCCCTTTAGTAGCATAATTCATTCTCCTGGCAACCAGCCACCACCCTTAGGAAAAGTCTAGATGTCATTACATTTACATAACAAAAGACACTTCTCAAGCTCTTCTCAGGAAATCCCAAGGGTGTTAGGAGCTCAGTGTCAGCAACTGGGGACAGAGACCAATATATATATATTTCCAGGTGGTGCTAGAGGCAAAGAACCTGCCTGCCAATGCAGGAGACAGAGAGACTGGGGTTCAATCCCTGGGTCAGGAGGATCCCCTGGAGGAGAGCATGGCAACCCACTGCAGTATTCTTGCCTGGAGAATCCCATGGACAGAGGAGCCTGGCGGTCTACAGTCCATGGAGTCACAGAGTCGGACACAACTGAGCACCACTATATATATATATATATTTCCTATTATCTCACAGGTCATTCCTCCTTTGGGGTGGGTAGGGGAGTGTCATGTCGCATTTGGTAGATGTGGGATTTTGTTACTGAGTCCAAGCTCGGTCTGCCAATGAATCTGAGAGACGAGGTGTTTAGGCAAAGAAAATGACTTTATATGGAAAGCCAGCTGACAGAGATGTCAGGCTAGGGCCTCAAAATAACCATCTTATCGGGGTCTAGATGCCAGGTTCTTTTATAGATCAGAGATGGGGGGAGGTGAGGAAGCAAAGTAAAAAGGCCATTAATCTTGCAAACATCTCCTAGAATGGCAAGCCTCAGGCAGGGGATATGTTAATTTCTTCTTCCCTGCCATCTACTGGTGGACAGGGTTCTGAACAAAGGCACTTTAACAGTCAGACAGAGGGGCAGGGTCCTCTGAGACAGGCCATTATGTATGATTGTAATAACAAAAGAAACCGAAAGCAAGTCAAAGGAACAGTTCCAAAATGCAGTCAGAATCGGCTTTGTCTCTGCAAGGGTCTCAGCGCAGGTTTGGGAGAAATGATTTCCGGAAGTGCCACAGAGGTGAGAGTCCAGGTCAAGGTTTACAGAACTCGGAAGTCAGGGACAATTATCAAGTCCAAGGAACCAGCCTCAGTCTAAAGAAGTGGACAAAGGCAAAAAGAGTTCCAGAGAAATACAACCTCAGAGCCAAGGAGGATGAAACCAGAGTGTCCAAGGCAATTAACAAGTACTGAGTGATAACTGAATTAATTTATTTTGGCCGCCACCTGTCTGGTGGGTGATGAGGGCCTTGTCTTCAAGGCGTGGCATGGGAGAGCTAAGGGCACCTCTTCCACATGGATGGGAAAGGGGCTTGGGGCTCAGAGGCTCCCAGTCAGGATATGGTGTTACACACATGGGGGTGGAGAACGAAAGGAAAGCAGATAGCGTTGCCTGAGTCAGGGCCCAGCAAGGCCCCTCAGTGCAGCCTGGGGCTGCAAAGCCTGAGGTGTGTGCATCTCTGCCCTGGTAGCCTGCCTAGCAGCTGTTTCTCCATCTTCTGAAACGGTATCCTGATGTTCCTTGTTAAATCGCCTTTCTCATTCTAAATCCTGTTGGTTCAGGTGGGACTGATGCTGCCTTCTTGTCCCAGGAGTTGGTGAATGACCCATACTCGAGCAGTTCGTGCATGCTACCCATGCTGGCTGATGTGATCGGGTTCAGGGGTGGGCAAGTGACCTGAGGCAGGCCTGGGGAAGCCAGTGCTGGGACTGGTGTAGGACCTATTGGAAAGGAGGTTCTCTTTCCATCAGGTTGCTGAGCCAAGAGAATAGAAGTATGGAGATGCTGCCAGACACATTTAGGGAGGAGAAGCTGCCTGTGTGTGACGGCCACACGGAGAGAGATTCGGGCTCCTGACACTGCCCTTCGCTGCCTTGATACAGCCATGCCTGAAACCAGACGTCAAAGTTACCCGAGTCAATGTACTTCTCTTGGTCAATTAAACTTTTTAAGTTGATTTTTTTTCCCAAGTATTAATGAAAGAACCCTGGCTGACTTCTGTGTTTCTCCTTCTACGCTCTGCCCTCTCATGGATTACTTTTTAAATCCTGGTCTCCAAAAAAATAAAACTGGCAGATAACCCTTTATGGGAAATGTGTCCTTTCATCCATTCTCAAGCTGAGCAAGTGCTCACAATTCTCTTCCTTTAGTTATTCCTTCTTCCTCTCTCCTTGGTGAAGATAGTGGTCGTCGTACCTTTGAGAACCAGCTCGCCTTTGCTGACTTTGTATATCGGCATCCCTGGTGGCTCAGATGGTAATGAATCTGCCTGCAATTTGGGAAGACATGGGTTTGATCCCTGGGTCAGGAAAATTCCCTGGAGAAAGGAATGGCTATCCAATCTGATATTCTTGCCTGGAGAATTCCATGGACAGACATCATACATTAATGACCCTATCTGTTATGAGGCGGGCTCTGTACTTCCTGCTCCACACACCGTGTCTCATCTAATTCTCACAGCAGTCCTGTGAGGGAGGTTTCCTTGTGCCCATTTTACAGATGAGAGGAAGACACTTGCCCAAGATACCAGAGTGAGTAGGAGGCAGTGGGGACCAGGTCTGGAGCCGATCACGCAGACAGAAGGGCCGTGAACTCACCCGAGGTCCCGCCTTCAGGACAGTTATTTGCAAGCCGTAAGCAGAGAGAGACAGAAGCAGAGAGAGAGAGACAGAGACAGAGAACAGAGACAGAGACAGAGTAGAGAAGGTCTCTCTGCATGCAGTTTTCCTCCCCTGGGACCCTGGGAGTGGGGAGGTCATTCCCACCCTTGCTGAGCTCTAAGCCCTCCTGGCTGCAAACAGAGTTCCTGCTGTGAAGAAGGCGGCCAAGGACAGTCACGCATGACTCACCACTGGTCTCCCAGGCTTTCAGGACTGTCTTCTTTAAAAGAAGCCAATTTATTTTTTATTCAAATCCATATGAAACAATTGAATAGTAAAACTGTCAGCTTCACTGTCTCTTTCCGTGGGGAAACATGATCAGCTCTGAAATTAAGTCTCCTCCCTCCTTCCCTCTCTGCCATCCTTCTACTCATCTTTCTGTAACTATTTTTTTTAGCAGCTACTATGTGCCAGGATCTGTGCTAAAGGATACAATTCCCTCCTTAGGCTTATGTTTCAGGTATTTTCTGATATCCAACCTTGGCTTTCATCCACTACAGGGATTTTAAGTCAGTCATTTTTAAGAGATGAAGGGTTTAGAGGGCAAAACTTGGTTTTGAGGCCAGCTCTGTGATTTATAAGCTGTGTGACCTTGGATGGGAACATCCCCAGCTGTGCTCTTAAGTAGCTGCTCTTGTAACTGGGAAGGGTTACTTTTGACTCCAAGCTGAATCTCTCCCTCTCATTTAAACCTTGTTTTGCCGCTTTTGTTCTTATAAGCATACATAATAACCTGCCTCAGGGAACCCTGCCCCCTTCTGCCTGTCTGTTAAGTAAAGCGCCTTTGTTCATAACCCTGTTCACTTCTAGATGGCAGGAAGCAAGAAATGAACACATCCCTCTGCCTGAGGCTTGCCATTCTAGGAGACAGTTGCAAGAATTAAATGGTCTTTTTACTTCATCTTCTCACCTCCTCCCTCCTCCCACCCCCATCTCTGATCCATAAAAGAACCTGGCATCCAGGTCTGGACAGGATGGTTATTTTGAGACATTAGTCTGCCATTTTCTCAGCCGACCAGCTCTTGGAATAAAGTCATATTTCTTGCCTCAACACCACATCTCCCAGACTTACCGGCCTATCATGTGGCGAGCAGAGCGTGCTTGGACTGGATAACCCTCTCAGAAATTATCATGGAGACCCTTGTTCTGGGCACCGCCTCACCTCTGGAAATGATCTCTAGGAGAAGGTCTTTGCCTTGGTTACCATTCATTGCCAGTGCCTAGGGCAGGGTCTGGCGCCAAGTAGTGTATTTTTGGTAAATGAACGGACGGTGTGGTTCAGTTGCTAGGTCATGTCCAACTCTTATGACCCCATGGACTGTAGTCTTCCAGGCTCTTCTGTCCATGGGATTCTGAATAAATGAATGAATAAAGATAAGTCTGAGTTAGGATACTCATTCTTAAAGTCCAGAGACCCTAATCCTAACCCTGCAAGGATCCCTAGAACCAGAGCCACAGAGGCTTCATCCCAAGGGCTGAAATCTACCAACAGTTTAAAATCAGTGGGAGGTGTAGGACACAGAAAGGGAAACCGACATGAGACTGAGCCAGGGCTTGACTGAGCTCAGGTGGAAGAGGGGTATAGTGGGGATGCTGCTTACATATCACCGTGGCCATCCCAGCTCTATCAGCTGGGGCTGGGGGCTCTCTGTGGAAAGAACTGTAACCTTTGCAAGTCACATCTTTATGGTGGCCCAAGGCAAGGCAGGAACTACCTGCATCTGAGCTGGGAAACATAAAGCCCCCATGAACCACTGATGAGCTTCTGCCAGCAGCCTTTACAGATGCGCTTTATCTCTTCTCTCTCTTGGATGTCATACATTATTGACGCTGCCTCCCCCGCCTGCCCCTGGACCCACTGCTGAAGGGCAAAGCGGGCTCTGGGATGGGGAGGGGAGGCTGATGTCTCCACAGAACTGCCAGGCTGGGGGGCTTGTCTTAATGTTCAGCAATCCATCTGGTCTCAGGGGCTCTGGCCATAACAGTCTGGATTTTAAAGCCCCAGGGTTCGATTTTGGCTTTATTGCTGCTTATTCCACCCCTCTGGTCCTCAATTATCTCATCACTACAAAGGGAGAGAATGCCAGTATCCAGGATGGAGGGGAGGATTTGATGAAACAACGCACAGCCCCATAGCCCAGCACACACCATGAGCCCCCAGCCAGTGGAAGCTGCCTTATCACAGGAAGGGATGTGTGGAAGTAGATACTGTGTGCAGCTGAGAGTTGATACCACGTGAGGGGGCAACTCCAAGGCAGAGTGGTTAAGACTCTGGGCCTGGGTTCAAAGCCCATTTTACCACTTACCAGTTGGCGTGAGCAAGTTTCTTGGTTGCTTTGTGCCTCAGTTTCCTCATCTGCAAGATGTGATAACAATAGTGCCTACCTGATTGAGTTGTCTGACAGTTCAATGAGTTTACTACAGAGAGAACTCAGAACAGTGCCTTGCATGCACAAAGTAGGTGTTACTGAGTTCAAGCTTGCTCTGCTCACTGCACAACAGGCCAATGAATCTCAGAGATGAGGTCTTGGGTATGGAATATGACTTTATTTGGAAAGCCAGCCTACCAAGAAGATGGCAGATTAATGTTTCAAAATAGCCATCTTATGGGGTCTGGATGCCAGCCTCCTTTATAAAACAGAGATGGGGGGAGGTGAAGAAATAAGATAAACAGGCCATTAATCTTGCAGACATCTCCTAGAATGGCAAGCCTCAGGGAGGGGATGTGTTAATTTCTTCCTTTCTTCCTTCCATCCACAGGTGGACAGGGTTTAAAGCATTTGGTTTGATATTTAGAGGGGCAGAGTTTCCAGGCAGGCCATTAGGTATAAACTGTATCCTTTTAGTGAACAAAAGCAGGGGAAGCAAAGTATAAAGTAACAGATCAACAGTGAGACTGAATTGGCTCTTCTTGCAACATAAGGGCCCCTCCTGTTTTTAAGTTTCTCCCTCCAGTCTCCCCATCAGTCTCTCTCCATCTCTTTGGCATGGAGACCTTATATAATAGAACCAATATCTAATCATGTCTTATCTCCCCTCTGTGATGGGGGTTGGGCTGTCTTCAAAGTCATTGACAGACGATGATTCTCCAGAAATGTGCACATCCTAGCCCTGGGGACCATGAATATATGACCTTACATGACAAGAGGGACTTTGTGGGTGAGATTAAGTGAAGGATCTTGAGAATGGAAGTGATCCTGGGTTACCTGGTGGGCCCGATGTAATCACCAGGGTCCTTATAAGAGACAGACAGAAAAGAAGGAGTCAGAGAAAGTGATGTGAATGCTTTTTTTGTAGATAGGTTCATTTGCACACACACGTAGTTTTGTTAAAGAAATACAATTTAAATTTCTGACACCACTTCCAAAGAGGATTTACATACCATTACATTCAGAGATACACCAACAGGTTTGAACGAAGTCATTTATTCTCCAACTTTAAATTTATGTCCCATACCTGGACCTCACTGCCCATAGGGAACACAGAATTGATAATATTTTAGAACTCCCATAATTACCTTATGAAAAGTATAATTATATCGCTGCTTTTTTTTTTTTTTTGTCCCCCGAGGGTGTTAAAATGTTAATATGTTCACTGGAGATGTGCCGTGACTATTGTGAGATTTTGGGGAGCATCATTGTATTTTTTTTTAATATGTCAGGAGCCTCAAAGGATGACAAGGCCCCTCCCAGCTTGAGGAGGGGTTGGGAGCTGGGGAGAAGGCAGAGGGGTGGCAGCTGAGGCCTCAGCCTGTCCCTGCTTCAGCACGTGGGCCTGCCTTCTCTTAAAACTC